>CAJPEX010000875.1:0-76597 GCA_905338405.1 Notodromas monacha
TACTTGCTTACATACTTCTTTATCTATTCCTCTAAAGCAGACTTACTCGAATCTATCCACGATTAATATAATCTGAGATAAAGGTAACATTCTCAGTTATTCCCAATAAGGGGATAACACTATTAATCCCATTAGTAAAAGTTGGGGGGACTTTCAGGCAGGAAATTTTGGATTACACCGTATTTCGCGTTGATCCTATGATTATGGGAGCAGTGCTCACGAAAGTGCGAATTTTTCACACAAAAAAAAATGCAGGTGAACTCTCTCTACAACTAATTTCACGGGACCAAAAAAAATCGTTGTAGGAAACACCCAATACATGGGACAAAAACCCTAGTGGTAAAAATCGTTATATAGAGAAAATATTTGCAGAGAGAATCCATATGAATCAAGAAGGTTCCGTCCGTCATTCCTGTCATTGACAAAATAGCATGAATTCCCCATAATTGCAGGCCTCAATTTTCGACAGTTTTTGTGCATATTCCGGTTTAATTTTTCGGGTTTTCTCCATGATATTTTATAATGCATTTTTGAATAAAACGTCGGACCAGAAATATTTTAGAGAATCATATTTAAAGTCAAATTAATCCGAAAGCAAAAATATCTTCGAGTCAAGTCGGAATAAGGGAAGGCGTGACGACCTATTGAAAAGTCGAGAACATGTGCAAAACGATGCATTGAATGATTCATTTTATACTCTTTCTTCAAATATTAAATTATTATTGCCATACTTGAGAAGACATCGCTCATCCAATTAGCGAAAAAATTAAGAAAATATACGTAGGAATATTCGTAATAAAATTGTTTCCAAGCGGAACAGCTCACCTGTGACGCGCATACACTGAGACGCAAGCAGCCTTTCCGACATCAAAGCTCATCCAATTAGCGAAAAAATTAAGAAAATATACGTAGGAATATTCGTAATAAAATTGTTTCCAAGCGGAACAGCTCACCTGTGACGCGCATACACTGAGACGCAAGCAGCCTTTCCAACATCAAGTCCCCCATAGTTCATCATTTTGCGGTAATTTTCGTAACTCATAATCGTTCTTATTCCAAAGCATATATATGTTTTTATTTTCGCGTCACACACAATATCACGAAGATCCGAATGCCCACATACAATCAAGTCACGCGCCTCATTTCGCGACACTTTCCCAGCAGGTTTTGCGCATCCAGGAAGATGCAGTTCTTTCCGTAAACTGCATCGCTCGTCCCGAATAGCGTCTCATTTCCGTAGTCCACGGGAACACGTGCTGGCCATGAACCGGAACGTTAACGCGAAACCCGTGCCAATTTCATAAAATATAAATTAGCTCGGATAGCGTGTGTCCGCGCTTTTCAGCGGATCAGCCCGCAGGGAAAATTAGCAGGTCCTGTTTTCCTGCGACTCATTTCGGCAACGTATCACGTATCATTTCGACAAGGTATCAAGAAGGTGTTTTACTTGGAAAAATGCATGATTACCGTCAAGGGTAATCGAATATTATTGGGATCCAGGATAACTGACGATTCGAGCAGCACGTTCTTTCGGGCAAAAAAGGGCAGTCGACAATTTTTATTCGAATAGTAATCCTCGCTTTTTATGACATATTGTAGCAAATTAGCATTTTTCAAACGAATGAAAGATTCTCCAATGCTCCGGAGGATGTTCAAAACTACAGCAGTCTTCTTGTTTCGAAGTTTCTCTGCTAATATGTTTCAGAGATCGAGCTAAATATCACGTCTTACTTTTTACAATGCATTTTCCTTTTGCGCCACCTGAATCTCTGAAGAATATTGGAATAATCATATATAATGGATGTATGAATGTTTTGCATCTAATTGCATTAACTAAATATTGTTCAATATTCAAATAATACCGGCGTTTGTGGCGAATGTTCTTGGAAGCATGCCACAAAATCCAATGTAAAAAAAATGCATAAATTGTAAAAACTCTTTCCGACACATGAAATAGATACTGTACAAGAACACTAAAAAAAAATCGAAGGCAAAAATGATCACAGCAATCCAAAATATCGAAAGAACTTCAAGTCACGAAAAAAATAAAGCTTCACTTGATTCCGTCAGTCAACTTTTTGTATGATCGACACGGGAATTTTTTCAACCGATGCACAACTGTATGGAGGTTTTAATTTAAGCAAATTATCCTTTTCAGTTAGTCGATTTGAGTTAAGGGACACTTGAAGTTTAAATGTGAGGTTTTAGTGAATTCGAGCCGCAGCACTTCTTCTCTCATTGATTCGAAATTCGGGCTCGTTTATCTGGTACGTGTCCGACTATTCAGAGCTCAAATAATCAGATTCCTGTTTTTTATTGCCTCGAGAGACACATTTTTGAATGAAGTAATTTGACAAACGAATGAAACACTGATCTGAAGAGGATGCGAACACGACAGAAAACTTAATTCAAGAATCAAGGAAATTCAAGTGAAGTCCCGCCGAGTGCACTGCTCGGAATGCTGGTCAAACCGACCGTATAGTGATTCAATTTTCCGGAATACCGATGAAAAATTTTATTCGATCATAATACTAAGGGAGGAAAAAAACTTGAAAAATGGAATAAAGTGTAATTGCTTCCAGCCAGTGATCGCTTCACGTGACCCATTCCAAACTTATTGTTTCGAAATGGAATCATACGTATTTTCTGAGCGTTTTAAATGAGAAATTTTATAGCAGGCATGTCGATTCACAGCAAAAAATCCAATCAGCGGAAACCAAAGCCGAAGTATCAATCCATTACATTACGGAATCTATAGTAGCATTTATTATACTGTATGCAGAATCTGGGAAGTTAAAATCGAAACATGCTCTGAATTTCAGTAAAAGGTCTTCTGGTGATTGCCGAAATAATCAAGAGTAACAAATAAAAGGATTAATCAAATGAAAAAATATATATATTAAAGCATTGCATTTTGAAATTCTGCGGCTCATAAACTTATTGCATTCGATTTGACTGCCACATTTTTCAATGTTGTGATATCATGTCTTTCAATGTGTTCTTTGAAAGATGAAACATTATTTTAAATAGCTCTGTAGCCCTGTTTTTTTTTGACACGATATAACTTTGACCATCACTGTAATGAAATTCAGAGCACCTCAATGAATTGAAATAAAAAATGTCTTCCCCTTAACGGAAGAATTGTGGGAAATGACATTTTTTTCATCTCCAAAACACAGCCTTAAATAATTTTCAAACCAGTCTCTCACTTCTCCATAAACAAAATATCACGAAGAACATTTCAATGCTGCTTGACGAACTTCCTTGGAATCTTCGGAGAGCTTAAAAGACCTTCACGCATGATACGACTTGGTTTATTTTAAACGTAAAATTGATTCAAACGCGGTAATATTTTTCAAACAACACCTGCTGAAGATTTTCGCGTCGAGTGGACGCCGCCAAACGCAGAACCTGCATGAAAGGGGACCTCACAATACTCATGAGCTTCGTGACTGTGATGGAAAAAGGTCAAGTCAAAGCATTATCACACACGGTGAAGTTGCTCCTGGCGCGAACACGATTTCGCAGTCTTTGGCGAAAAAAATCCCATCGATTTTATGCAAGTTTCTCGACGGAAATGAATGCAAAAGTACATTGAAAGCAACAAGCCTTCTGTGGCAACACGAAAGACGGAGATGAGGGTTTATTCGATTTAAAAAAAAAGACACTCATGGGAAAGCTGGAAATGTAACACACAAAAAAAAATGACTCGGTTTCTTCGCTAAAGAAATTTGACACCAAGTTGTCACTCGTTGTGAATTCTGTAACCTGAGCTGACCGGAAGCACCAGAGGTGATACCGAGTTTTTTTCCAAAGGATAGTCTTTGTTATTCTTTTTTAAAACCCGGTGTATCGACATTTTACATTCACTGTTGGATTTTCGAAAACAACTTAAACGCATGATGCGGCATCACGAGCTAAAATCCGGGAAGATAGCAACCACAATTTTCAAATCAGGCCTTTTAAAATCGAAAATATTTTCTTTTTCGACGTTCGTCGATGACCACCGCAAGAATGTATTACCCTTGAACAAACTTTACTTTCTGAAATATAAGTTCATAAAAGGTTTTCCGGTCATCGATCACTTTCAGAACTGAATAAAGTTCTATCGCCTTTTTTTTTGTGTGCCACCAATGAGCCAGAAAAGAGTGCACAGAAATATAACACAGACTCAGTGATTGATGATTTTTTGGAGTCATGTTGCTTCGCGTATCATGAAGAGCATATGCCTCGAAGAAGGTGTTTTACTTGAAAAAATGCATTCATTGTTCAACCTAAAATTGTTCCCGTGGTTAGCGGAAAAATGTGACAATCCACAGAGACAATAAGCTCCTACAGTATTGTATCATTCTTTTATTTTACATGCTTCACGTTCCTACACATGTTTCAGAATATAGCGTTGGTCACCGAATAATTGACTAACGATTATCTAGTCCGCAATATATTTTCTGTAAATTGTAACAGTCGCCCGTCGGCGTCGATTTCAGACATTAAAAGCATGAAATTATCCATTCAAGCAGTTTCCCATCAGATTGTATTGAACAACCTTAGCCAACTTGAAAATGTCTTAAAACCGGAAATGCACAGGGATAAAAAATAAATTTCTTTGTTGAACGGGTTCAGACAGTATTTGCCGTTTCATGAACTTTAGGATTCCCGCAATAATAGGCGGAACTGCGATCATGCAACAATCCTATCAAACAGTTTAGACGAAAAGATACTTCAAAATTTTGCATGTAAAAGTGCNAATAAATTTCTTTGTTGAACGGGTTCAGACAGTATTTGCCGTTTCATGAACTTTAGGATTCCCGCAATAATAGGCGGAACTGCGATCATGCAACAATCCTATCAAACAGTTTAGACGAAAAGATACTTCAAAATTTTGCATGTAAAAGTGCGTGTCAAGCAAACACAGCAATTTCGGTATACCATTTTAAAACGTCGTGAAAACTTGAGCATACAAGTAGCATATGCAAAATTGTTAACATTGATGCAGTACTGAAATAACCGGAAAAACATGAGGAAATCACTTGGGAAATCCTTTCCATTTCCTGAGAGGCTTTTCCCATTGCAATATTTTCCCCGCGAAATGTATCCGATCTTTGACCTTGTCTAATAAATATGTTTTCGAGTATACAGGCCGCATCATATAAAAACTGCGGCCTTTCCTCAAATTGTCAAATTCTTGGCAGCTCCGGAATTTTTCTGAGCTTTTTTTTGCGAATCAAGTGTGGCTAAAAATTTCGGAAATACAGTAAAATATACTACTGTACAATCAACGAACCTCAAGTCATTTCGTTGCCCTTGCTCAACAGCAGGAATGTCAGGAGCATTCGGGCGATTTTTCGCAATTTTGGCGAGGCCCGTTTTAGATTTCGGCGTCTTCGGCTTCCGAATCGGAACTTTTGGCGAGGCTGCAAAAAATACCCCAGGGGCATGAGGACTCAGAATCCCTGGGCTCTCCCACGGTACGTTAGATTTATTTCCGGACGACTTCCGGTTCACTTTGGCCGGAGACAACGTGTCTGATCGTCCCGTTGACGAGGACTCGACGGAAATACTGTCCAAATTCGCACTGGATGACGACAAATGGTTGGAACGCAAACTGCCGTTTTTGCGTCCCAATTTCCCGCTCGCTGTATCACTCGTCGACCGGAAGAACTTCCCGATTTTCAAGTGCTTGGAAAATCTAGACACAGCGGACTTGGGTTTCCGGTAGTGGCCATCGGCGTAAGTCTCAGTTTTCGCGTGCAACTTTTCGTCAGACGTGGTACGATGAAGAGCATATTTGTCGACACAAACGTCGTCATCGTCACCGTCATTCGTCTCACTGCCCATGGCTTGCTGAAATTTGAACCGCAAATGCGGAATGTCGTCGAGCAGGGCCTCTGCCAATTTCGAAGGTCGGCGTTCGGCGAGTCGCGGGTGTCGGTGGAAATCGACATCCAGGGTTTGTTCGTCGCTCCTTTCCAGGCGGTATTTCGACAGTTTGTTGGCGGAGCCATGTTTCTCTGGTGCTTGCACCTCGATCGGGTCCAGGTAGAAAAATTCATCACCCTCCATGTTTTAAAAATGTTCACCGTTTTCTGGCTTTCACGACGGCAAGCGCTTCACAGTCATTCGAATCGTACAGTTTGATAACGGGGACTGAAAATTTATTAAACCTGCAAACTTTCACTCCAACAAACGATGTTCTGCACTTTTCTACGCGGACTGATTTGAAAAGAAAAAACTTTCAAATGAAATAACGAACGCGGTTGAAACTCGCGATTATTTGGGTCAGGGACCGGGTTCGTCGCCAGGATAAATAACATTTTTGTATCCCATGTTACCCAAGCAAAATGTCAAGGATGGCCTGGGATACTATCGTCAACAAAACCCGAAAAGAATCATCAGAAT
Source organism: Notodromas monacha (assembly GCA_905338405.1). NCBI lineage: Eukaryota > Metazoa > Arthropoda > Ostracoda > Podocopida > Cyprididae > Notodromas > Notodromas monacha. The sequence goes on from CAJPEX010000875.1 coordinate 6,400, forward strand.
GGGAAAGCCGTATTTGTGACCCTTTGCATGCGAAGTCCAAAAAAAAGAGCCCAAATATTTCCACAGATTTCCTTTGTGGTGGACAATTTTGAACAGATTCAATCCCATAAGAATTGCCTCTTGAATACTCAGTTTTGCTGGTCTATGCACCAGCTCAGGGACTTTGTTTCATGCAGTCTCTTTTTTTTTAAATCTGATTTCCACTTTCCAAGAATTAAGAGCTTGCAAAAAACTCAAAGCTTTTTATTCAGACTCATAACTTTGATGACCAGCATGGCTTTGACCCTTTATAAAAGACAAATGATTCGAGAAACATTTGCAATTCTATTTTCTCATTAACCTTGATACATTGAAAATTGTGGCAGAATCTGGCAATTGATCATTAACAATTGGTAAAATGTATTTGACAATAAATCACAGATATCGTTCGAGGCAAGGTCACGTTGGAACATGTGTGTCATCCGTACTCATTTCGGGGATGACATTCATATGCCCCTGTTCAGCAGCCCCAGTATATTTTCCATCAGTAGTGTACATTGTCTGAACGTCATTTTCACCAACTCGAAGAATTCAACACTGAGCCAAAAAGTAGCAATAAAAAATAACGACCTCATCGATGAATGACTATGCGCGCGACATCAGGAAGAAAGAAAAAAAAAGTCCCCCGGGTTGGACTAGCCCATCCGCCGTAGTCGTCCGAACCGAAAATGCCGAAAGTTCGCACATCGTCAGCAAGGCCAACCCCATCGACATCGCCGTCGTCGTCCTCATCCTCGACGGCGAGGGTGTCATACGACAACGACACGAAGCATATACGTATACGCTCGGAACGACAATCCGCATTGTCGCCTGGCTCCGTGCAACTAATCCAAGCCGACGAAGGCTCGGGGACAAGAAAGCAAATCCCTACGAGCATTCCGCTCGGATGCGGTCCGAAGTCCGGAATTCATCAGCGTTCCCTGAATAATCTCGCGTATATAGAGAGAGCATAGACAGGGGAGAATTACAATCGAACAATAAAATGACGAGCCACAAAAAAGAAAAAATAATTAATGCGATACGAGATATCGCACTTGGGCATTTCATCATGGATCCCCCTATACTTGCCTGGGCTGTTAACCCAAATATGAGAGAGAGCTTGTATGCTGTTGCGGACGCCGAAGTGCCGCGCTTGGCGCGCGGGAGCTTTATCGCGTCGTGGCGCATTATTATTTGCAAAGATTTAATACCTTTCCGCGGGAATTCGACGGAAGATAAGGAAATAATCCGGGACCCGATGCCCAGGAGATTATTTAGTGCGTTCATGCTTCCGATTGCACGAATTGCAACGCGACTCCCGCCGGAATGTGGTGTGCTTCAATATAGGACGAAAGAGTGAAAGATTAGGTATACCTCAAGTAAAAGTTGTGCTTCAGATTCCTGGCACATAAAACTCGGGAGAAATATTAATCTCACCCAGTTCTATTGGTAAGATTTGATTTTTTTCGTTTGTAATATCTCCAGGTTCGAGCGAAAAATCTTGAAAGCGGTCGGAAGGAGAAGAACTGCAGAAATTTCAAACCTGAAGAATCTCTCAAACAGTTTTACGACTTGAACATTTCGTAAAATTGACGATCAATCCAATTTCTTTGAGAAGAAACACGATTTATTTGAATAAATGTCTTGGCATGTCCAGCACGCAAATTTGGATAAAATTTAAAATGCGCAGAAAAATTTGTTCGAAGGCGGTTGACGAGACTCATGCAAAGATTGTTCAAGAATCGTGCGGCTCTGGGTAACATGAACATTTGGTCACGCAAACATTGTCGTTTTCAGAGTGATATTTAGGTCTAATAGTTGACAAAAATAAAATAAATTCCTGAAACATTTATCGGAGATTAAAGAAAAAAGACAAAGATATCAGTTAAGGCAGGCTCCTGTCTCATTTCCAAAAACCCTTCTTTAGCGTCTTGCACAAGTGTACATCACATGGAAAGATCGTAATTTGCATCATAAATCAGATATTGACTCTTAATCTAATTTTTGCGAAGAATCCAAGCAAGCAGCAGCATAAAAATGCATCATATTTTTCTGTTAGTGTCTTTCTTTTCACAAAAACTCTTACAATAAATCAATTTATAAAGCAACGATGTAAAATTCTCACTGAATCGGACTGCAGCTGCATGCCCTTCGATGCACTTGATATACTCCTAGCAGAATTTTGCGAACCTCATGCACCCGAGACAAGGTTAAAGTATTTTGCCATTTTTCAAAAATTTTCTTTTCAAAATTTGAAGGAATTCTCACCATGCATCAGATAACATATCGACTAAATCAACCGTAAATAGAAGACTCTCCTGTCAGTTTCCAAGAACCACTGATTATATCACCAGGTGGTAGAATAGTACGTTTGAAGGTCTCGAGTTTCCAGGAATTAATTTCTCATGCACGGCAAATGAAAGCTAATATCGTAGAAAGAATTAAAAAAAAATCAACGTGTCTCTTTTCTTCTGGAAAAAGTGATGTCCGCTTATGCCAAATGGTTTCATTTTGTTTCTGCAACGCGATTTAACAAAATATTTCTATAGAACTTGACGTGTGTGAGGTACTATACTACTGGAGCTTTTCAAGGCGCATAATTTTTTATTTTACAGTATTTTGCCATTTCACTTGATGAAGCACTTGACCTCGTTGTCTTTTCTTGATTGCTTCTTTGCTCATCAAAGTTAAGTGCCAAATCGGATAGAGTCAATGCATGCATTTCCACGCACTCGGAGTCACAGTATTTCCTAAACCATAATCCTACATACTCCTCGACCCGGCATTCCCGGCTTCGTAACTCATTTATCCTTGTTATTGAAATCCACTTCTGAGCCAGACACAAACACGAAGTTGCTCTTCACAAATTAAATCACGGAAGTGCGCAGAAACGGAAGTCCGCGGCAACAAAAGGAGGGAAGCCTGAGCCTTTCAACTCATCATCGCGATCATCCTTTCGTACTTTGCTCGACAGGAAACCCGGAAATATTATCCGGAAGTGGGAAAGAAACACATGTCAGAGGATACGCCGGCTGGATAGAAACTGCGGAAAAATATCTCAGACAGACAAGTTTCCTGATGTCTTCTGGACGGAGTTCTGGGATCGATTCGGGGATCTACCCGGTCGGGACTCGGGAGAGGGTTCACCCAATCCGGAAGGTGCGCTGGAATGTCAGAAGTCATTCCTTTTCTGTCAGAAATATTCAGATCATCGTTACACAATCCAAGGGCAGAAGAACAAGAGATTCACTATCGGCTGTGCTGGAGTAAAACCGTGCAAGGAAGAGGCATGAAAGAGAAAAATAAAACACGCATGAAATCATGAGATACATTTCCCATTCGTAAGATCCGTTTCCAGAATCATCAGTGACGGAAAATGACCAATTTTGAAGAATGTCCCAGGAAAAAAGAAACGTGTATCGAATTTTCGACAGCAATTAAATTCTTCGCGTCGCAAAATCAAAACAGCGAATTCGAGTTCGGATTGCGTTCGATTTTACGTCAGTTGCATCGGTATCATTGACACAAGCAGCTAAAATAAGAGAGGATGATTTTGCAATTTTTTATTAAGAAGGTCGAGATACTGCAAAAAATAATAAACCTAATAATCGAGCGGATAACTTCGGGGAAAAGAGCGAAATTTTAGCGATGACTGAATTCACTTTCCTTTCCTCAATTCACCTCATTTCCTCGGAAAAATCCAAAATATGCGGTTATAGGCATTAATAGAAGCAACACAAATTCGAAATCTCTGATGTTTTTTACCCAGAAAATTTTTTTTAATAAACAGAACGAGCAGTTTCCTAGCGGTATAGCTTCAGTGTGATTCGAATCGACTGGAAGCCAAACAGAATGATTTGAACAGGTATTCGTTCGCGAGGAGACGGAAGAACGAATAACCGTCATGGTGTACATTATTTTTCGAAGAAAGATAATAAGAATAGTGCACCATCGACGACATATATATTTCCTGCGTCATATTCAGAATCACCGGGGGATTCCGTCGATTCGTTGGATCTCGCGGGAGTATTTCTTTCCGGAAACTAGGTCAAGAAAACTGTTTATATACGAAAGTGACGGATGATGCGATCCCCAGTTGTGCGCTACCCTGTGTCTGGGAATCTTTCAAAGGTCTGGAACTTGAATCAAAAATCCCAAGGGAGAATACTGTATACTGTTGCTTTGACGAAGAAAGTATTTTTCAAGTGTTCCACGACGGTCAACCACGCAATTTGAACCAATACCTACACTACGCCGGATAAACCGATGATGCACACAATCATCTGAAAATCGACTGGACCGCCATCGTCGATTTCGAAATTTTCTGCTGATGGTGAAACCAGAGAAGTGGACCGATTTTTGAAGTTGTTTCATAGCTCCTGGATCATCGAGGATAGAACCAAAAATTTCTAGTATAATCTCTTTATAACGAATAATCGACTTCAATGAACCCATTTTTAGGGTCCTGCCCAATAGCCACAATGCTAAAAGAGTTCCCTTATACCAGTGTTCCCTATAACCCGTGGTCCGCAGAAATTAACTGCCGGTCCGCGAGAAATTTTATTTCGCGTGAATAAAAAAAAAAATCAAAAGTAGTAATAAAGTCTGTTATCTTTATCTAAAATTTTGGGAAGACAGTGACAGTTGAAACTACCTGACGAACATTAAAATTGCATTATTTTCATACCAACACCTCGGAAAAATGTTCACCTGCTGAAAGAAATATTTTAGGTTTTCGTACCAAGAAACCTTTCTCCAAACCCAGCTTTCTAATATTTTGAAGATATTCCACTTTAGCTGCTTCATTGATTCTTGAATTACATTTTGTAATACAGTAAAAGTTTTGTTTCGAGGACTTTATGGTAGGCATTTAAATTTTTTTTGGTGGTCTGCAATCATTTTATGGAAATTTGGCGGTCCGCGGATCCAAAAGGTTGGGAAACACTGCTTCATATACGATATTTTAGTGCATTACTTTGAACATTTTATGAATACATTTATTTTCAAGGGTTGTTTTCGTTTCGAAAGCCCGGGTCTAGACTCTCTGGAGTCTAGACTGCCAAGAGTATCACGAAAAAATCCTCCAACGTCATCAGAGAAGTAAACCAACCTCGTCAACTTGTGGCTGCTTCGAGAGCCCTTGATGCTGGAGATGACTTTCCAGGGACTGCCGAACCCCACTGTCATGGACCTACTAAGGTAGGCCCGGGCTCGCGACGGACGTGACGACGACGATGTGCCTCTCCGATCGTCAGCATCCACCGACGTGGAAAACCTCGGCGGCATCGGCGCCTCCCCAACCGCCGTCGCGAAATCAGTCGCCGCCGACGCGTCATCCAGACTCAGCGCCGGACGCCCCAGCCTCCCCATAGCCGGAACGTACTTCCCTTCCTGCGCTTTCTTCTTCATCATCAGCATCATCATCATCTCTTCGTTCCGTCGTCCGATGTTGTCGATGACTCTGTCTGACGACGCTGACGGCAATAATGCCACGCTGTCGACAGGCACTCCCGTCACCGTCGGCGTGGATCTCGGTCGCTCCTCGGAATGCGACCGCTGCGGACTGAAGAACACTCTGAGCATGTTGTCGCAGTTGCCAGGGGTGGTGCTGGGGGGCTGGTGCTGCTGATGCTGGCGACGCTCGGCTTTGTCCTGGGTTGCGATGGGACCCGTGACGACAACGTCGATCCCGGTCGGGTTCGGGCTGCTGCCGCCGCTGACGGGGAAGCACGGGCTGTACTGGGACTCGAGGCCGCAGGAGAACACAGCCCTAAGCGACAGATCGTCACCCAGGTCCCATTGCTCGATGTTCAGCGGGGGTGGGATGTTTTTGCGGTTCATGCTTCGCTTCATCGTCGCGACGACGTCGGAGTGGGAATTACAGTTAAATGAACATCACTCTTGAACACTGCTACAAATCGCGAAGTCATTTCTTCTTCTTTTTAAAGAACGAAACGGCATTCTCATCTGTTTTTTTTTTTTTTTTTCTGGGAAGAGACGAAGTTGCAGTTTTTCAACTGAATCAGCGGGGCTTTTCGAAGTCTATGCGTTTTTCGACGACACTTCAAAGCTGCTGACCGCGTGCTCCATTTTATTGTATTTTGTCGAATTTTTTTTAAAGAAATTGTTCGAAAAATGGCCCATCATTCTCATCAAACTACATTCACACCTCAAGGGAAACCATGGGAACAAGATTTTTTAAATTGCAGGACGCGCATATTTTGTAAATTTTAACTTTTGAAAATGTAATTTGCTTCATGAAGATATCAGCAAGGAAAGGATTAATCCCTAGCAGAATTCTCAATCAATCATCACTGACAATATGAGCCACAATTTCAAAAGTAAACTTTAATCGAAAGCATTACTATGTAATTTACCCGGCTCAATTATTTTTTTAATGCAAAAAATGAATAATTTCAAGTCTTATAAAGTCGCGCGAAATAGTCATGAATGCATCGTATAACGTTGAATTTATTCATTCACATCTACGCATTTTTTCAAAAATCATGTAACAAAACTTGGAATTTATGAGTATTGAAAACTAAACCTATGAATTCTGGGAGGCTTAATTTTTTTTTACAGGAGTTGAAGTTCGAATTGATGTTTTCCACGAGCACATTTATTTTGCGATTTTCCGATTTAAAAAAGGCATAATTTGAGCTGATCGTTAATCCTCACAAAATAACCTTTGCCATTTAAAAAGGGATATAAAAGAAATCCCTGTTGATGCAAATAATTCGGTATTGCCAAGTTTTACTCCAAACATCCCGTGGCTTGAATTTTAAACACGCGTGAAGGAAATGCACTGACATTCGCGGATTAGACTTGAAAGCGTCATACAAAAAAAAAAAACTTATGAGAAAATTAGTTCGTCCATGAAGATTTAAAAAGTTTGCAGTCACTAGTGATCGTTCATCACCAGAAATCCACCGTAAGCCCACGATTGATTAAAAATCGCGCTCGTAAAAATCAAGTCATGACTTTTCATCATGGAAAATTACACCGGACGATGTTTACAACATATCCGCAGAAATATAATTTCGTGTAAAAGTGGCCAGCCAATCATCGAAACACTTTTCAACCTTAATTTTCATTCCGCTCTACGTAGCCTGCGGTTCAACAAAAATAGTAAACCTTCAACCAGAGCAATCATGAAAGGTACTTAAAAGTTATCAATATCATTGTACCCTTCTTTAAATCGCTCATTTTGATGTACTTCAATGCATGTAAACTGACAGTTAAAAATCGCGGGTCGGCAAATTTACGCGATGAATTTTGCGAAAGCTTTTTAACAAGTGTTAGTATAATTTCGTGTTCTGAAATTTGGTTTCCCAATCACAAGGCATAACATCTTCAAGAACCCGAGACCGCGTGAAAATGGGACCGTAAAATATCCTACATAGGTGCTGCCCTTGACAAATAATAACCTCATATCAGGCTTTCAATTTGTTTCCTGATCAGTGAATTTATTGATTCTTTCCGTTTCACCAAGTCATAGCATTGAGCTTGCAGAAAAAGAGGCGGCTATCCAATTAAATATCACGTTACGATGAAAGATATATTTCGCCATGTTTCGGTTCTGAAATTCGTAGTTCGGACGACTGCATGAGGCATGACCAGAAAGTGAAAACGAATCCCCCTTCTTCTTTGCATCATGCATTCCGAAGTGTCTCATATATGCGCAGGCAAACACGTCGTGCATGATATGCTCATCAGGTGACGACACCGACGACGTTGGCATTCGTTTTGTATTTCTCGTCCCCCTCCAGCACAAACTCGGCGTTCTTTCGAGATCACGTTCATGCGCTTCCTTTTTTGTTTCAGTTTATTCATTTTTTTAAGTTCTGCATTCGTAACACGAAAAACCCTCTTCTGTTCATTTTTTTCTTTCTCACGCACTTTTTTTGTAGTGCTAATAAGTATAACCGACATTCGGCAAAAAGAAAAAAATCGAGAATTGCTCGTAACCGTGAAACATCCGTTCCATCAACCGTTTGTCACGCGCCGCAGGGGAAAATAAATCGTTGCTATCGCGGACTCGACACGCCGGAAGCCTTTCTGTCGAGTCCGTATCTCTCACCGCACACACATTCGGGAGTATTTTGCGCGCTAAATTTCCAGCAACAGAAGTCACTGTTCATAGTTGGTGCTGCGACTCAAGCACGACCTTCTACATACAATCTTTTTTTTTTCTTTTTAGTGAACAGAGAATAAAAACCATATAAATCATAGAAAGGTACTTTGGATGAGCACCTTTTGAGCTAAATGAGCATCAGGGTTTCCCGCAAGCTTCATTTAATTTTATTACTTCAATTCGAGAGGAAACTTGTGTGAAACGTGCGAAAGATTAAAATATTCTGACTTTGATTCTCAGTGAGTGACCTTCAGTCACATTTTCTAAAAATCCTCAAGATTCATGTCTGTCTTTTCATCCGACGAAACAAATATGTACTACGATGAAAATTTTCTGTACGACAAAGTGCTTTTCTTGCACCGGAACACGAAGAAAACAAAAGAGGAAAGTTACACTTTTCGGAAAGACATGAACATTTGATCAGGGTGTTTGTACCAAAAGATTGCGGAAAAATACCAAAAAGTGAAAAAAATATTGAAATCGGCATCAGGAAAAACGAAATTCTGGAGATAAGAATATGTTTGGTCCTCGCGGGACTAGGATTCGCGATTGCAGTTCGTAAAACGGGAGGAAATTATTGTTTGTTTAAATTTGAGAAGTCAGGGGAAATTTTTTTAAACCACTGGATAAGTACCTCACTATGCTCTAATGTTCGTTCGATTATCAAATAATAAATGATACTGAAATCTGCCGCGAATACGCAAACGAGTATGTGTCCTTTCCCAAGTACCAAACATTAGTTATCAATGGGATGATACTGTATCAATACTGTATCCTTCTCTTCCTCATTTTAAGTTCGATTTAGATTTCCTAAAATTTTTCAAATTCAAGTTGTGGAATTCTCTTTTCAGCGCTTGAAGCACTATTAATGCTCTCCTTCAGTCGCATCAATATCGCGAATGCCCCGACCATTCAAGAATTGCTTGAAGTAAAATTGTATAAAATGTTCTAAGCCTGGCACCTTTACATCACGATTTTCCTCATTTAAAGCCAAAACAACCTTCAACAATGTCTAGTGTGCAAAACATGAAGCCTCAATTATCTCACACGCATTATCGCAAAATATTACCCATGCAATTTTTATCATAGGGGAATACAATTTCGATTGTTGATCACAATGATTCGAGAGGCTCTCGAAATATGAATATCATATTTGTGCTCGGTCGGAACTTCACTAAAACGTTTCTCAGAACTTCAGTAGGATATTCATAATCCCAAAGTTTTCTTTGATCATTTTAATGAGCATTCCTTTCAGAAGCTTATACAATTTACGGTGATAACAGTTAACGTCGCTTCGGACGATATTCGTCGCGCCGAGTTTGTTACAACCAACAGACGTTTTATTTTTGTAAATATATACTTTTCGTGAAGCTATTTCTGTTCCGAATCACTTCTGTATCGATCCCATCTGTGTATTGCAAAATAAGAATAAAATGCTGTATATAATAATTTTCCGAATTCCACGCGGGAATGGTGCTATTTTTACTTTCGAGCAATCGCCAAAAAACACGCTTTTTCCCCGATGATAATCGACAAATGGTTGTGATCAGAGTAACGGATCTCAAATAGCAAAGAAAACTCCGAAAACTGAATTATTAAATCAATAGGATGAAATTTAGGTTAAGAACGAGAGGAAAATAAAATAAAGAAATAATGGCTCTCATGCGTAATCGAAGTTTTGGCCCTCGAATTTACGTGGCCTGCAGGAGTTTTTCTGCGTAAAGACGCACGTATATCCGTATATAGCTGAAGGGCGACACAGAACTTTCGTCGGTGTTGACACTGGACGTCAGCTTCGCGTATAGTCCGAAAATAAATAATTGTCATCCATGGGCGTAGCCCCTTTTTTGCGAACACCGTTTGCAGCTGCAGGCACGTTCGAGACACCGGTAAGTTCCACGATCCATTAGTTTTGTAGCACCTTCCATAAGCTGCTTTGGGAATTAATCCATTATTGTACGTTGAATGTGTTTGAGAATCCGCGTATGCCGACTGATGAGCAATTTGATAGCACAGAATCATCGGGAACACTCATTATGTTCTCATCATCAAGGAAACTCGCTCGGTTTTTTGTTTTTGCTTTCTACCGATCGCGGGAAAAATTCAATTTTCCTCCTGCGTACTCCGTCAATCACAGAATTCTTATGAGCATATTTTCGTCGACCAGAGATTTGCCATCATTCGAATCGTTGGAATAATCAAATATAGTGCATCAATTTTATCGTCTGTCAATGCAATGTAAACCTTTTCATTACACTATAGAAGCGGCAATATTATCTTCGTAGTTTAAGGAGCAATAATTACGCGCAGTGGCATAAACTATATTTTTACGCAGTTTTGAAAGCGTTCGTTCTAATCAGACAGAAAACTTTCCCGCTTTGATATCAAGGATTGCTTTCAATTTTCCTGGTACACCTAGTATGAATCGTTTCTAGGTATACCACGAGAACAAAGAGCATCTGTTCACCTTCTACAGCACAAAGCTCGAGTGCTTTTAACCTCAATTCGGTGGACGTAACCTTTCCAGAGCTTTCAGTTGTAATTACAGAGTGGGGGAAAAAAACGCATCAGCTGTTTTCCGCAACAAGAAATAAATTCTGTTTCCTTTGAAAGATTCACGGGTCCATACAATACTGTATTTTCAAACCCAACAAGTGAGCGAGAAATGCCTTTCAAGAATGAAATTATATTTTGAAGATTTTTCCAGCCTAGATTGTTTGGCACTTTTACCAAGACGTGTAATACGCGTGGGAAGTGTCGTTTTTTCCCCGATGCTGCACTTTTAGTCATTTTTACCAACTTCGCGAAAAAGTTTCTACTTTGCAAGGCGTCAATTTCATTCACGACGGATTAAGATTTGTAAATCAATTATGCATTATGAATCATATTTTCGAAATTAATTGCCAATGTTGACAATGAGGCAATCTTGAAGTCGATAAACCAGAAAATAAGTGCTCTTCGCTCGGAACTTGGGGGGGGGGGAAATGAAGGAATAATGCAATTGAAATCACGATCGCGATCGACATTATCGCGGAACTTCGTCAACTGGCTCAAAACAATCACCTGTGCTAACCAGAAGAACAATAAGGAAACGACATTGGACGGTTTCCCGGCCCCGGAGGCAGACTCTGGAATAAGGTTGCTAACTCTGGGCCCGACCCAGGTCGCCCCGTTCCTGGGATGAGGACTCTCCCGCGCCGGAAGCCAAAGGGAAACAGGATACGATTGCGAAATAAATCCCTACATCCGGCGTGGTGCAGCAGAAAAACGCCGCTTTCGGCCCTTCCCGAAGAGCAAATGTCCCAAAACCGATGACAACTACTTCCCCGCAATTGCAGTTGACCACAGCATAGACAAGAAAAAGTGCTCAAATCGACGTGAATTATTATTTTTTTAATATTTTACTACAGAAGAACCATAATGGTGCACATCGCAACGCATTTTCGATGAAGAGATTTCTCTTCGATGAGGAATTCTTTTAGGTCTAGAACGAGCGAATTTAAAATTTCATTGAAACAAATCATTGGCTGGCATCTTCAAAAGAAATGAAATTTTCACCGAAAGACTTTTGTGCAACGGCCATAATTATTTTACGCAAAATGTTCATGTATAGACTGTCACATGTGAAGAGAAAAGTATCCGTGGAGAAAAATGGCTACCGAAAATATTTTAATTACTTATTGCTTTCTTGTATCGAATTAGTGAGTTGAAAATTGGATAGTATCTTTTTCGTACAACTAAATTCTACCCAGGGGGAAGTTCCATAAGATTACACAACGGATGATATTATCTGCGTTATGGATAAGTTAGAAATCAGCAGAAAAATCCGCAAATGCTTCGGATTTGTGAGAATATTTCATCTTCGACACTTTTCCCTACTGCGTGTTTTTCACGGGTTCATATTTTTGCCCAGGCTCGATTATTTGTACCCGATCATTCCTGCGGAGACAGTTCAGTAATGATTTCCTTGAAATAAGTTACGTCGGAAAATCAACTTATTTGTAATCCCTCCTTCCCTGAAAGCTTCCCCATCAGACATATTGACATCATTGAGCGATTGCCTTCGTGTGTCCCAGACACGACATTATTAAGCGTCAATAACTGCCTTTTTGGTCTCATGTTTTCCCCAAAGCCAAAATTTCTATCGAGTATTCGTCACACAGGGAAATTAGCAAATGAAAAAATTATTAAAAATAAGTCCAACTTGCATTAAATTTGGGAATCGATGGACAGTTTGTCATTACACCCGTATGCCGTGGCAAGTCTTCATCTCGAGTTAATGCATGCAAAACATGTATGAGCGCTGCAAAAAATTGACTGTAGAAGTAAAAAAAGTGGAAAATTTGGGAAATTCGTTAAATACTTATCCTCTGGGATCTTAAATAACGTTGGATCAGATATTCAAAAAATGATAAATACGACGGAACTTCGCATCACTTGAAAATTCTCGCTGAACTTATTTATTTTATTTTTATACTGTGTCTGCAATCCCCTTTTCTGCTGCTTATTTCTGAGGCACCTCGAATATTTCACTTAATTTTTTGCATAAAAGACATTGCTTATACATGTTGTTCAGAAAAACTTTTACGCACCAGCATAAGACATTTTTTACCCTATATAAATATGCTAATATTGTATGTGTCTTCAATCCCCTTTCTGTTGCTCATTTCTGCGGCACCTCGAGTATTTAACTTAATTTTTTGCATAAAAACCATTGCATATAAAGTTTGTTCCTCGGAACTTCAGAAAGCTGGAAATAACCACGACCACGTACTAAGAGAATATCTCGAGTCAAACATAATGTTGTCCCAAGCCTTCAAGGAGATTGAGGCCGTTTCAAGGAAACGCAACCAAATTGCGTCGCAACAACTTGCGGCGCTTTCCACAGAGAAAATTTACCTAATCTCAAGATGGATCGTTTCTAATATTCTCCACGTGCTTCAAACTGTCTCTTGGGAAATTACGGGATATAGTCCATTTCGTCCGAAGTTGAACTTTCGTGCACGGGGAATCTGTAAAAGGAAAATATTATTGCTCCCGATCCCGGGTATCCCACAGATCTCGAAAAAACAACTGCCTATTCGCATGATGGCTCGAAGGGGCTTATTTTTCCGATCATGCTCAATCAGAGGATTAATCTTTCTCTGAACAAGAAGAAAAAAACGGATTTCGGACAAGTCTTCTTTCTCATTTGGTCCTTTCCGAAGGTTTGACAATATTCTAAACAATAGAGCATTCGTATAGGCGAAGAGAAGCCAGACAAGATCACAAAGCAGCGGAAAGCAGAAAAAACAGAGAGAAGACATGGAAAATCGTTGATGGAACTAATTGATCTTTATCTTCAGCAAACCGGAAAAAAAGACCCAACTAAATGCCAAAAAAGCATCTTCACAAAACCAGGAAATATCACTTCGATGCTTCAACGATTTAAATGCCCTGTTTAACTAATTAATATTCGAATAATTTTAAAGAACGTACCATGAGTTGAACTTTTTAAGTGCATTGTATATTTAAAAGTTCTTCTCCAAAGATTCCTTTTTCAGATTACGTAATTTACATCAATTGATTTGAATGATAATACTTAGCATATTTCAGAACAGAATTTAGTGGGCTTGAATTTGTCATTTACAGTACAAAAAATTACTTGCCGCTTTGAATAAATGGTTTTAAATCGACGTTCTTTGGACGAAAGGAATGCGTTATCCGAGTAAAATGCGACAAGCTATTCACGGAATTCGCGACATTAGTTGTGAGCATTTTTGAACAGTAATTTATTCATAACGATCTGAAATCTTTGAACGAAAACTTTTCAGTTCATAGCGTTTCGAATTTACAGTAGTATTATTGGTCCACTCGTTTTGGCGAACCTCGTGAAGTCTTGCCGCAATTTACTTGAAGAACGCATTCTTTCTGTCCAAGGGACTGTTGATTTTTTCAGGCATTTCATGAAAGCGGCAAAATATCGATGGCTTCTCGAAATAACTTGCCCGGGGGGGGGGAATAAAAATTAAACAGATTCATCTTCCCTCTGCATCTTTCGAATTTACACCCGTCATTCTCGCTAAATAATGCCAACAGCGCTTGGCTCGAATACCCATCGGATTGTATAGATAAAATTTGCGAGACTGTTCACGGGAAATTGCGAACGGAGAAAAGCAGTGGGAAACTCAGGAATTCATTTCCGGTGGGGAAGAATCCGGAGACGTTCCGTGTGAAGCCGATTTCCCATGAGCCCGCCTTCGTCGTCCCAACTGCTTGTATATATGGCATCGCATACTTTTCAACCCACCGCGTATACAGCTTAGATTCACTGCTCGCAGTTGAAATCGAATGAATAGCGTTTGCATTTCATTAGAATGAATTCGGGTTCATCAGGCGGCATTTAATATACTGCACCGTCGTACTTTCCACGCGTCGAAGAAAAAGGCTATGTACAAACATCGATCGAGGCCATAAACAGACTGACTTGCCTGGCATAATTAAGTTTAGGACCAACAGACCGGGAGTCCAACTCTTCTGGATTCTTCAATATTTATTTATATTCATATCACCACTCAAGTTATACAGTATTCACAATTATTTTCGTAAAAAAATACAAGTACAGTACGTCGAACCGTCTCCCGACCAATTTGAGGCCGGTCATTTCTCGCTATTTTTCTACCGAAAACTAACTCGGATGAATCATGCTTGGCCTTAAATTTCACGTGGTGAGAACAGTTTCATGAATTGAAATAATAAATTTTTCATTGGATACTTCGAACGAGAGAAAGACGCATAACTTTGCGGAATCCGAAACCATGGTAAAATTTTGATGAAGAGTATTAGTATGAGTGGGAGGATAATTGTGAAAATAAATGCGGAAATCTGGAGAGAGATACTGAGGGAAATCGATGAATATAGGCAGGGGGATGAATAAAATTTTTTATTTTCAGGTTGAAATCATATTTAGAGCAGCCGTTTAAAATGTTGATGGAATTTATTTATTGCTCAAATTAAAAGTGGGCTTTAACAACTTCCAGCAGGAATAAAATGCCACGAATATGTTTCCATCAAAATATTTCCCAAATGTTTTTCCACGAAAATTTTCGGCAGTTTTCTGGCATTGGTCTTCGTTTTATATTCCTTTGAGGAAGAGCATAATAACATTTCTGTGATCATCATCACATTTTATGAATTTATATTATAATTGGGCGAAGATGTGATGTGAGCAGATATCCGATCTAATTTTCTAAACTTTTCCAGTTATTCAGGAGCTGTGTAATTTATTTTGCCAAAATAAAACTGCTTTTATGAAATGTCAGATATCGAGCACGCATGCAAATATGAGCTTATATTGTTCATGAGGATTTTGTCTAAAATTTTTCTTCGATAGATAGCAGTATGAACTTCTCTAGGGCTTATTATATGAACCATGATCATAAAAATAATCTCCTGTAATGTGTAAAATGAATGCTAAATAATCGACTCGCGTGAAAGGTAATGTTCCGACTTTTCGTTCGCTACAGAAATCGAAGCCATCAAATATTTGCGGATTTCCGAAAAAGCGTACCGGAAGAAAAAATCAGATAGGATTTCTAAGGTGGAGAAGATGATATGCATAATCTAAACATTCTAAAATATACCCTAAGGCTTTCAACCGAAGGCTTTCAGGCAGTTCAGACATGAAAATTACCCGTCTATTCGAGATCATCCCCCCGTGGAGCATCAGAAAGACATCTACGCATCAATTCCTTATGCGGTCTCTCCTGAATCCCGAGAACTTCATTTGCGCCGGAAATACACCCGGGGATTTTCCTTACATCTGTTGGATTCACCCCCGTTTTCTCAGATGTGCCGTCACTCAAGGAACCAGTATATTGATACGAATCCGATTCCCCACGCAAAAGCTTCAGAAGCCTTTTCCTGCTGGTGGTTCTGAGAACAAGCGTCGGTGATTGAGTGAAGCCCGATATCTCAAGACAAACGGCACAGCCAAGAGAAACCAACCTTTCTTTTATTGCACATTTTTAGCAGAAACCCAACATTTTGAAAATTTTAAAATATAAAATAACACCAGCTACTTTGCTGACCATATTTTATGTTTATCGAATGCAACACTTCGCGGGGTTCGCATACGTGCTCAGAAGAAGTTCCCGGAGTCGTGGAGTTGCCCAAAGTTTAATATGACATGGATTTAATTAGGCAAATGGTTCCGAAGGTAAGCATACGAAAGCGTGCTTTGTTGTTTATGCTGCAACAACAGCGATCAATGCAGCGTTTCGGGTTTTCCAAATCTGTTCCTGGCAAATATTTACGCATCTTGAAAGACTTTCAACAAGACATATGACGTTAATTCGAACATAGTTACAGTACATCCTCGTTCATCTGAGCTTTGATCAACTGCCCCAGGGCGTTATTCTTTCACAAAGTCTTCTGGCCTGCTGGAAAGGATCCTTCGAGAATCCTGGTCATCAACTGTATTCTTCATGATCCCACCTACGCGCGTTCTTGCTGTTAAACAAGCACGAACAGTATTATATTTTAATTTAATGCTGCTTGATTTAACCTTCAGATTGATCACTTATTGATGATAAAATACACGTTTTACTCTGAAAAATGTGCGAAAATCGGATCAAAAAGCTGAATTCTTATAGAATAAACCACGAAAACAGTCTTGACAGAATACAAATCAATTGAAAACACGCGAAACTGGGTTGAAATCGCTTCGCACAATTTGAAGATCATATTTTGAAAAATTAAGTCCAACAATTAAAATTAAATTCTGAACATGAGCCATAATCATCCCTGCCACCATCGGGCTTTGAATTTTGTTCTCCTTTTGCAGATACTCATCTTCTTTGAAGCGCATCAGTGTAAATAATCAGTTTCTTCAGAAAGTTTTCGTAATTTTAATTTTAGCAGACGATCCTTGCGTAAATTTTCCAGGAACCTCACATGTAACATACCGTGGTGAAAAGTCCCTGAACCCTTCCGATATTTATTTTTGATTTTAAGTAAGCAATTCGAGAGCTTACATACGATTAAAACGAACTGGAGAGTTTTCTTTTATCATTCTGGTCTATGTGGGCGTGCCTCAGGAAACCCCTTCGCACTTTTCGAATTTCGACAAAACAACGGGCCATTTTCTTCTTTCTTAAAAATTTGCCAAACGGGGATGCTTTTCAAATCCTTCCACAAAAAGCTCGACAGTTCCACCTTGTTTCGTAGAAATTCCAATCCATCGGTTGGATGCAGGATTTTCAGGGGAAAATGTGCATGAAAATAAGCAGCATTTTTTTTCTTTTTTTTTTTTTTAGCCGCATGTGCTGTTATTGCTTTTCAAGTTGCCTGCTGGTGATCGATTTCACACAATTTTTTGTGTTACCCCTGAGCTGTTTTCTTTCTATAAGCAGATTTTTTTTTATCCCATCATCCAGGTCTCTAAATCACGCACCAAGTTAGAGACCAACGCGTGCAAATAATCTAGTCCGAGATTTACAGCGTGTTGGTCAATAATACCCCGACATAAAGTTGCACGCGTGCGTATAAATTTATTCTGCTGGCATACGCACATTTTCCTATATTCTTCCAAAGCCGGCTTTTTTTTCGGGTTTCCCTGGTTGGCGTTCGAATGATTGAACAGCGTTCGACACGATGCAGCCATCTATAAGCGGGTAAAATCAGACGAATTTGCGTTTTCGTATCGCTCGGTTATGTGGCAAACACTCGTGCTTCGACTTGCAGCGAAAAAAAAATGCCGCCTTTCCACCATAACGTCCCCAAATATTACCAAAAATTTTCAGAGTTTTTCTGATCATAAATCCAGGCCACTTTATTCTGCGTCCACTCCGTCCAGGCAAAGATTTTTTTAATTTACAGACCCATTCACAAAGATTCGGTTGCATCGCAATGAAGAGTTTGAAATGGCAAATTAATTTCAGCGCGAAAACATGATGGGAAGTAAACGAAATGACAACCAGAAAAAAAAGGTAGAATTGATCCTTGAACTTTTCCTGACTGGATAGGCGATTATTGCAGAAAATCCTTAGGTTCCACGTTTTTACTCGTTCGGGTTCAAATATTTGCCATTGTGATGTTTTGCATAACTGATTTTTACTCTTGAACAAGTCAATTCCTTTCCTTTCCCATAATACAAGCCACCAGCGGTATTAATATAATAAAATGGTCCATTAATATCAGCGTACAAACACTGGAAGCGAACGAAATTTCCACAAGAAAAAAGGCAATATTGATAATCAAACGGGATTTATTGCAACAATTAACAACATATACTGGCATCTGAGAAATGGATGAGTGAAGATTGTAGAAAAAATCCAACGGTTCCCAGTTTTAATCCGGGTTTGGGTTCAAATCTTCGCTATTGAAATGTTTTGCCGAAATGATTCTTACTCCCCAAGCAAGTCAATTATTTTCCATTCTTATACAAGCCATCTCTGCGCATCCATTTGCAGTATTAATGTATAGAAAAAATTGAAAAAAATAATGGCGAAATTTAATCTGAAATATCCTTCCACCTGAGGATGAAGAGAGTCATTTTCTTTTATGGAGACTACGATGAGACATTGTTGTAAAACCAGAGCAGCACCAGAGATTTTTCCCGTTCTTTTGCAAGCGGTGACCCAGCTGCATCTGCTTCATCTCGACACGCTTTGTCCATCAGGAGACAACTTCACAGGGGCATGGACTCAGAGAATTCGAAAAGCAGTTCCGAAAAAAAACAACAAAAAGTTACGCACAGGGGGGGAAGAATTCACGCAAAACGGACTGAATAGAGACCCCCAATATATCAGGCACGGGACACGTGGGGGTCACCCCGGAAAAGAACGGAGCCTTGTTCGCCAATAATCGGTTAACGAGATTCCAGGTTCGACGTGGCTTTCAACCCCCGCCCGAGGATCGATTCTTGCAATAAATCCCGTTCGATTATTCCGGCGACAATTCCCCAAGTCCAGGGACAAAAGATTGATCGAAAAGTGAACAACTCGCTCCCGGTTGCCATTTGGAGAGGAAAAATTTGCCCAGTGTCGTGCGTGTTATATCGGGGCAAATGAGCGAGCAGCTGCCGGAAGCTTTGTTGCCAAATTTTCTTCCATTGACTTTCTCATTCACCGTTCGAGTGGCTGACAAATTGACGAAAATCGCAGCCTTTCCAACTCTGACGCCAGCTCATTACACCGTAGGCACAAACAGTAATCCCATCGAATTATATCCAATATTCCTTTCAAAGTATAACTTTCGGAAAACGGCAAAATGAAATAAAAACTGATAATGATGATATAATAATTTCTCCATTTAATAACCAGAAAATTCATCACATTTTTATGTCAAATAGGAGAAGTGCGTGAATAAAAAAGAAGAGCGATTTTTTCATAAAGATTTTCGAAGACTTGAGTTCAACGAACCACTTTTTAGAATCGAAACTATTTTTAAAAATAGTTTGCCACTTTCCGCGCAGGTATCAGAAGAGTAAATCTGTCTCAAAATCATATTTTTCTATTTGTGGAAATATTTACAAATAATTCTAGCATGTCTCAAAATCATATTTTTGTATTTGTGGGAATATTTACAAATACTTCTAGCATGGTTATGGTCGAACATCACAGAAATCAAGTGTTCAAGCAAACTTTTACAGGCTTTACTGAGAACTTCTCCGAGACCAGTGGAAGAGACCAGTTTCAAGGGACCAGTCAAAAAATTCAAATTATGAAGGTTTCGAAGCAGGGAAACAAGCCTTTTTGTGGTAGGAAAGATAGAAGAATGGTAAGAAATTATAAATGGTGATACAGTATTATGCGCTCTAAATTGATTCTTCTTGAATGAGTTGAATGACAGGATGCTGAACTTGGGTGGTAATGGTGCTCAATTATTCAATTGGTCTTTCACGCCTTTTCAAAAACATCGTTACTTCACCAGTGCCTTTATCTTTTCTGCGTCAAAAAATAATAATACTGTAGTAGCCAGAAGGCCTTTAGAATTGGGTTACGGAGATTTAAGAGGAGAAGCCTTTGAGTTAGAGCGGTTTTTAATGTCTTCTTTCCAAAGGAACTTTAGACGAGGACTTGAAAAATTCGACTTCGGGAGGTTCAACTGTATTCGGATCCCGTTGAGCAAACGCCGTTCAAATAATTATTTCATTGTATTCATCATGAAAAGTCTGCAAAATGCGCTTAATATTGGCATGTCAAGCTGTGACAACGATAGTGCACTACATGGGACTGATTGAATCGTACGCAAGCATAATTTTCGCAACTCAATCGTACATCACCTGAGAGCCGCCACGAGTTCCGCACGCGGCGCCGTTTTCTCGTCATTGTCCCGACCAGAACTCCGACAACGCAGAGGTGGGTTTTTGTTTCTTTTTCGAGGGAGGGGGGGGGGAGGGGCGCCTAATGGCGACGCACGTCGTGTGCATCGTGCGTAATTTAGCGCAGCCATTTCGACACAAAACCCGCCCGTGACAGGCGGCACGCGTTGCCGCCCCCGCGTCATTCGGCGATAAATTCACGCGAACCCATTCGACGCCCAGCAGCGAGGGAAGAAGACAACAAAATAAAAAGAAAGAAACCCCCCCTGAACCCCTCTTCGCTTGCGAAAATCCCGGTCCTCCGTTTTAAGTGGCAGGAGTGTCATTCAACCTGGACTCGGGATGAGCTCCCGCTTGAGCGCCGGATGACAGAAGCTGTTTACAGACGACTGAGCTCCTGTATTTAATGGACGTCGCTTCAATCAACTCTCTCTCTCTCTCTCTCTCTCTCTCTCTCTCCGCGTAACGGTTTCGACTCTGAGTCCAGGTTGATTATTATCTCCTGCTTCAATCAATGCCAAAATGACAAAAAAAAGGGGGACCCAGCAGGGAAATTCAGCAGATCCTCGTCAAAGTCGAACGAACGTAGCCTCCAATATTTCCGAAACCGTTCCGGTAACCAATTCTGGAACCTCTCTGAATAATGGATTCTTTCGGATTTGATCTTTTTGAAGCTAGTCTTTTTTACTTTTTTAATGATTTCCGAAGCGCTCGTGCAAACATTTTTTTTTGAAACCTCCATGACTGTAGAAGTGTAGATAACTAGAATAACTCAAAAAACCCCACAAAATGAACGACTTACAAAATTTTACTATTTTTTTCATTGCTTCACACAAGCTTTATTTTTGGGTCATTGATAATATACTAAAATTTCAGAAATCCCTACAGCACTTGATTATTTCGTGGAAAGGTTTTCAATTTTAGACTTACAAAATTTTACTATTTTTTTCATTGCTTCACACAAGCTTTATTTTTGGGTCATTGATAATATACTAAAATTTCAGAAATCCCTACAGCACTTGATTATTTCGTGGAAAGGTTTTCAATTTTGCCCACTCAAGTTGAAAGTTGAGAGAAAAGGCGTCTTGCAAGTTCTAACGTCAATATAATGATATTGGAATGACGCATCACATGTTCAGGCTAAATGTATGCAGTGACTCGCAGCGGTAAAACAATTATAAAAGTATCCATCAAACGCAAAATATTCCTCGTGATTATTTTCGAAACCCACCTTTCTATGATTAAAAAAAATAATAAATGGCTCCAACCATCTCAATTTCTGGGTTAAGAATGCTGAACGTGAAGGTGGCTTGGATTGAACGAGGTTAGCGAGAAGAGCTCTTTGATATTCGTTCTAATATTTTTTATCCTCTCAGGTAAAGCAGGAAAAAAATGTGAATTACAAAAATTTAGGGAATCACAGGAATACATTCTACAACGAGAAAACGCAGATGAACCCGAAAGGCTGAGGCCAGGAAAATTATTAAGAATAAATTCCCCTTTTTCACGCATGCAATCGTTTACTTTGCGAAGCGTATGTTCATGAAATCATCCCTTCCGGGCACGCGAAGTTCTAGAGCCCACAGATTCAATACAATTACGAACATCGAATAAATCATTCAACCCGTCGATGGAGAACACGGGAAAAAAGGAGTGTGTGTGTGTGTGTATATATAAGTCAAGGTCCGTTTTTCCTTGTTCGAGCACGTGCTCCGTTTGCCCTCAAAAATAAATGAGCAATCGTCATTTCCTACCCTTCTCCCTCTATAGTGTCCACAATGAAAAATTACGCAGGACACCCGATTGGGTTCAAGTTGTGTGTCGACAGCCACAGAGCAAAAAGCGGGACAAGCTGGACGAACACGAAAGGGGTCGCTGGCACTGATGGTCACCCGATTTTTCACCCCGAGTGCGAGATTATCCGCACCCGGGTTTCCGCCCCTAAATAAGAATCAGATAAGTTACCCGTGATCGCACCCTGTGTGATGAAAAAAAAAAAAAGAGAGAAGGGGAAGAACTGTGCTAACCAAGCAATAAATGGGGGCACATTGTTGGTCCAGCCGAAGGGGACAAAAGGGGGGAAAAAAGAGGGAAATAAATAGGGTTTCGCCGGGTTTGATCGAGCCGAACGGTGATCGGACCCCCACCGAGTTGCATCCCCGACTGCGGAACCCAATTTTCATCAGCTTCATTCGACTTTCGTCATGATCATGAGTGGAAGTTACACGTGAATATGTAAGCAAGGTCGTTCAGACCCCCGACAGAGAATATCACATCAGGGGTTTCCGCTAGCTCCAAGTAATGACAACCCAATGTCTTGACTCTATTATCAGTACATAATCGGATGGAGGAACTTCCAATATGAAGTAAATAGACGCTGAGAACTTCATCCTTTGATTTTTATTCCTCTCATTGATTCTTCATTCGACTTTTTACGCTCATCAGATCGGCAGAGGAAAAATATAATTTTTCACTCGTGTAATATCAAGTTTTCAAAAAATCCCTCGAACCAGTCCTTGAAAAATATAGTCTGGTTCTTTACCTGGCAACATTATTTTTTGTTTCGATAAGCGCATTCAAACATCAAAACAGAAAGCTTCGTGTAAGATTAGCAATGCAGCATGAGAATATAAATATCAATCACAAAAGCGTTGATTAAGTTAGGCTTGTTAACTTCATATTACACTGGCTTTTTGGTAAATACACTTGAAAAAAAAACATTTTCAAACTTCTGATGCGAACGAACATTGTTGAGGGTCAACAAGTTTCCGAGGTTTAAGCCTTGCGATAACCCAAATCAACATCTTGCAAAAATGTAACACAAATGCATAAAATCCGACATGCTAGCGAGTATTTAGAGCATGGCGTGCATGACTACCATTTAGTTTTACGTTTGCCGATGTTAGTAATTTTTCGAAATTACATTATCGGTTGGTTCAAAATTGCAATTTACCTACATTTATCAACAGTTTTGAAGACTACTTTATCGTGATAAGACTGAAAAAATTTGACCGCCACTTTCTTTTTAACGCCGTGATTCTAGCCCAAATGAGCAATTAAAAGCTACGTAGAAAATGTAGAAAAAAGCAAGGCTCATTACCCCAATATTCGGAATATTTTTGCTCGCAATTTCGGCATGAAAATTGACCCTTAAATTTTTTTCGTGACAGGAAAAAAAATTATCCCGTCGAGCTTTTTTAAAGTTACGTTTTTACGCCGCAGAACAATAGCAAGGGCAGATTTTTCAGAACCATGGAAATTGGCATCGTTCCATGTCAAACTCCAGCACCCTAGCGCTAATCACACCATGGTTTCTCCCCTTTCGGACGCAGAATTAGACCCGGATCGGCAGTTTTTCCACCATAATTCAAAAAAGAGCCAAAAAGGACCGAGTAAAAAATATTCAATATTCTGGAAAAAGAAACGGCAACGGTTAATCCGGAATCTTGCATGAAAGAACCTCCGTTACACTTCCAAAGCAGTATAGTGAAAGCGGAAACCATCAAAAATTATCTATTCCAGAATAAATTCATTCCTTATACAGTACTACTTTCTAATAAACCAAAAATCCATACTCTTCGCAAGTATGAAGAGTGGATCGAAATAGAGCATGATTTTTTAATTGAGTTTGTTGCATGCGAAAGGTATCAATCTCTCGAATAACTCCATGATCAACATTATGAATCGAAGGTAAGGGTATACTTAATTGTTGCGGATTGTTTCCAAATGATGTGATGTATTGAGGTTCCTAGTTGACGATACAGTTCATCATTCGCACACAAAGCCACGGGAAGATGTTCGAAGATTCGAATAATGTTTTTCTTGGAATACGGTATACTTGTCACTTTTTGTGAATTGACTCCAAGAAGGTTTTTCAGCAAACAAGAATATTTCATAAAATTCAAAAAGCTTGAAAAATCAAGAAATATGCTAAGTCTGACTCATAAACCATAATTTCACTCAGTGGTCAAGTTTAAATTCAACTTTATGTTCTCCTCTAATTTAAAACAATCACACGCATCATAGCATAACAGCGAAGAGATAAAAAATAAAATCATCTGACGGGAAATATTCAGACGCCTTTTCAAAAAGGGTATGGTGGAATAACGTCGTCATTCCAACACAGGATTACTGTTGTCAAGCCTATCCTGGAACAAACTCGTAAAAAAAAATCTTCCCGCACTTCACAACTAGACCAACCTAGTACTGCAAAAAATCCCTCTAGTGATCTAGTCCAACATCTCGGGTAATACATAGAGGCGAGATTATTCCTGACTACGATATTCTGCGACGAGTTTAATTCGCGAAAAGATTATTCCAGGTTGACGAGGTTGGGCCTGACGACGTTATTCCAGCCACCCTCAAAAAGTACACCTAATACATTTACAAAACAGAGAGAAAAGAAAGCAAGAGACAGACGAACACTCCGCCAACCTTGTTTTTTCCCTTATGTAGTCTTGCAAAGATGGTTGTACTACTGCATTAGCTTACAGATATTATCCTTGAAAAGAGTTTTCGGATTTCGTTGCTTGCAGAAGCATTTCTGGAGTATCTTCCAATGCTGTACATTATTTCCAAATAAATATTTGCTCAGCACACAGGTTAAGAGAGAAAAAAAAGAGAGCTGATGAACCTCATGAACACGTGTGAGCCATGAACTCCTTACTTGCTGAAGCATTTCCTGCGATAAAATTCCTCACACGCCGCTGAAATCACTTTTACAGTCGAGGGAAGTGCGATATTGTTCACGAAAAAGAGCTTCTTCCTCGAAATGCTTTGAAATTGTTCAACATTTGGTACAAACCCAGCCATAAACAGTCGTTCAGGTCTCCTCAGCGAAATGCCTGTTTTCCTCGCGTGAATTATCAAGATTTATGCGTCGGAAAAGACGTGGTTCACACGCGTGAAAATTTTCAATCCCAGATAAACGGAGAAACTTTAATTCTTAGATATCCAGAGTAAACACGGTATATTTTGAGGCAAAATTTCTCCCGTTCGTTTTCAATTTAAACAAAATTCCTCATACGACCACATAATCGAAATTAATCAGATAAATAAGAACTTACTGCAGTTCAAGAGACCAAATGAATGTCGAAAAGGAAGAAGTGTAGAAGAGCAGTACCTGTTTTATGCGCACACAAAAAAAATCTTCCAGATAGTTCCATAAATGTTCTGCAGGATTTGCGACAGGACAATTCCCATCTACAGTACAGTATAAAGAAAGCAATCTGCCAAAGAAGGAGGTTTGGAATGAAACATTTCCCAATGCCTCAGGGCAGAATCTCGCACAGAAAATTCCGGAGCAGAATGAAGAGATTTACAGCAATATAAGAACCCCTCGAACTCATTTCAGTGTCGATGGTTTCCTGGCACGGAATCCGCGAACCACGCAATCTTCCGTACTTACAAGCCCCCGTTGATAATCTCGCAGATTCGTGGCTTTAATACGTGCTCTCCAAAAATGGAACCACACTTTCTTCGAGGAAAGCCCCAATTTTGTTTTATGGTTTCAGGGTAATATTTCGCGGTCAGTGACGCTGTGCCCTTTCTTTTCGCAAATCACTAAAATTAATAAATTTAAATAACGTGCATATATATAAAGGCTACATGCCCAAAATCACGCATGCGAAAGAAAGACGCATCTCGCGTCTTTTACGGAAGAAAAATTGCGACAGAATCTACAAAATTTGATGCTGATTCGAATATTTCACAACTTTTCTTCGACACCATTCTCTGAGATTCATGAAAGAGTATGGCAACCTTCAAAAATTGTCGATTTCGGTAGTTTTCTCTTTTTCAAACGTTAATTAGCCACTTCCAAACCCTCAGCGCCGGGCGCGATTTGTTTTTACAACATCCACACTCGCAAAATTGGATGGCTGAAAAATTGTAGAAGTTGCGTGAAAGGCAAAATAATTTAGAATACTATTCAGAATCATCATCCATTGCCCTACTTTACGCGGATATGCTTGCTTGAAATATTGTGCTTCCAAAATGTTTTTTTAATAAATCAGGCAAAGAAAAAATCGTATTTCGCAGAATTTTTTTTCTTGCTCATTACTTTGAATTACGTGAATAAATCCGCTGTTTGAATTCGGCGTTCTATACAAAACAATCCGATATATCGGAAATTATTTGAAATGTATCCTGTCAAACAAGAGGAAAAAACTTTCAGGAATTATTCGAACCGTATATATAGTGAAAGGTTCGCAATCCCTAATCGCTCTGATGGTCGGATTTCCGAACACAAAGTTATACTTTACAGTTGAATTGCTCCAGCTGTACGCGTGGCTCCTCATCACATTTTTCCCCTTGACAGTTTTCACAGTTTTTCCCCCGAAAATCTGGGTTGCCCTCATCTAAGCCCCGGAAGCTATAAAAAGTTGTGCGAATATTGAATGGCACTGGGACCCGAACATAAAGGCAGACGAAAGTATAAGCGTGACACTTCAAATTTCCTGAATCGTGGAAAATTGTCACAGGAATACGTACGTATATATGTGGCTTTCAGGCGATTATGTTAAAATCGAAGCGGAAAAGCAATCGTGAACGGGAAATATTCGCTAAATTTCACAAATTCAATTGTATCATCACACCACGTGTTTTCACGGCTGAGTATCGATCATGAGAAAATTAATCTCCGGACTTCTAATAGTGTAGAATGCAAAACTGTTCGCGGTCTTGAAAATAATTGATGGTTCAATAGTCTCTATATTAAATCGAACAATGCCGTTACAGCATTTATGCACCTTTTTTTAAACCTAAGGGGAGCATTTTTTGCCCAAATAAAAAAATATTTTGAACAAACATATTTTTACAAACAGTAATGATAAAATCGGACGCTCGGCGGAAACCCACATTACCCCAGGCCATTATACTGTACATCAGGCCAGGGTTGATGACGAAACCGTTGGCGCGAACGAGTTCGGGGACGTGCAGCGACATCTGTTAAAAACAGGTTTTCTTCGCTACTTTTACTTGTTTTGTTGTCTGCTAGAGTGCGCGACCCGCTAATGCGGTCATAGGTTCGTTCATGTTCTGAAGGATCACGTTTGATGGATGACAGCTCATATTGAATAAGTAAGAAAGAGCCACTCACCTCATTCTGTAGCTCCGTAAAGAAAGCGCAGCGTCACATCTGAAACAATAATTTTAAAATCATGTTAATTATTGAAATTTCTGGTAACGATTGAGGCAGCTTTAATATGTATAAATCTGAAAGAGGTAACAGAGCACCTCAGCAACCCGTCCCTGATACATTGTACTGAAGTACGAGAAAAAAATAATAATCAGAGCAGTCAAGGGAAACTTGGATGGGAAAGGACAGAAAGGCGGCTCCAGAGGAAAAAAAGTATGTCTTCCGATAAGCTGAGGAACACAAAAGCGAAACCCTGAAAAGGAAGTCGGAATAAGATTTTGCTTCATTTATCAGCGCGGACCGCCAGCAATGATCACAAAGGCATTCTTATCAAGGGGCGTTGTGACCAAAGTTGAAAAAGCTTCAGGTCTCTGCTTGGTGACCGAATGGGAAACTACAGTATTCCTTCTCGACCACACTTTCGTCTCGTGTATACGATATTCACGTCGGTCAACCGAAAAGTTTACTCGAAATCCCAAAATTCGATCAATTCCTCAGGCTAGTACCAGTAAAAAAAAAAGGTCCATTCACGGTACAAAAAAACCGCATCATTTACATCGCCAAAAATGTATCCCGAAACAGTAAAACCAGAATTATAATTTTCTCTACGTGAGTAAGTCAGCCTCTGCTTTCTATACACAATCAAAACAATTCACTCGCGACGTTTTTAGCTTTTCTTTCCGAAAACAAATTTAACGCATGAACGCTTGGACACGCAATGCAAAAGAATTTTTGCTTGTTTCATTAAGCATGTTTTGTTCCGAAGGTCAATGTTGGCTCAGAAAAGCAATTTCCTCGTGGGCCAGGGAAAGGGCAGCTTTAATAATTTGCGCTACACAAACGCGTTTCACGGCAGTTAAATGG
Source organism: Notodromas monacha (assembly GCA_905338405.1). NCBI lineage: Eukaryota > Metazoa > Arthropoda > Ostracoda > Podocopida > Cyprididae > Notodromas > Notodromas monacha. Next base: position 34,858 of record CAJPEX010000875.1, read on the forward strand.
CAGGTCACAAAGATTCATTCGTCGTACACCGTGAACCAGAAAGAAATATGTAGCCGATTTTAAACAGTAATATTTTTTGAACGGCTTGAGTTATCCGAATTCAGAAAAAGTCAAATTAAAGTTCAAACAATTTTCTTTTAAATTGAATCACGTTTAGACGTCTTGAATAAACACATTGAAGCTGAATTTTGCCACTTCGGATTAACATCCTCAATCTTTGTCAATTTTTAAAAAGGTATGGAGACAATTTTAAAAGAAAATATTAGGAATGCACACCTGAAGTTGTTATACAAGTGAAAAATTTTGCCTATATGACTACTTGCGAGATTTTCAAAGGCTTGCGTAATTAGGACATCATTTTTAGCATGCATCTCAGCGTTCGTAAGGAAGCTAAAATAAAATTTATCAGCCAACACATTATTTTTTTTAAGGCAAGTAAGATTATCGCAACTCAAAGATGAATGTGGGAATCCATTCGGAAGAGAATATGATTCGCTTCAATTTATCAACATATCTCAAACCTAATACTGTATAGTGTATACTGTATTTTCATTCGGTCCACCCTGTGGATAAGCGGAAACATGCGTGGACTGTTGATGAAACTGACTTCGGAGCGAAATCCGAAGAAAAGCGCAGATATTTTCCCGAGCCTTTATCCTTATTTGTTGAGGGAGGAAGAGCAATAGAAATGAAAGTCGAATGTTTGTCCATGACATTCACATCTGGAGATGCAGCGTGATCGGGAAAGTGTCGATGCGTTCAAATAAAACCAGTTGGCGAACACGAGGGGGAAAAGACCATATGATTGAATTCGCTGCATTCGTTAAGTGGCAATCAGTGGAACCCGATGCTGGATTGAAAAGCCTTTTTACAATCTGAACAGCGACAGGATCGATCACAGAAGTTCTCCGAATGCCAAGTTAAACAAGAACTTGAGGGGTTCTGCGAAGGACTGTTATTAACTCTTCCGTCCCGAGACGCGCACTCCGATATCTGTTTGCACCAGTACGATAAAAAATAGGTTAACTCATTTAAGCTACGCATAATGAGCACGAAACTTTCTAAATTAGAAGAACAGAGAAAGGCATTTGATAAAAGAAAAAATACCCCATCAACTACAGTACATCAGTCAAACCTCCATAAGTCAAATTTCATGTGACCAGCCAAAAAAAAATCGATTCGGAGTGATTTTGGGTAAGGGAAATAGGCATTTGTGTTGTGTGAAACATGGAAGAATTGCAGGAAATTGTAATTGGTGATATTCTGAGCATTCAATTTCATTTTAAATGTATTTACGGGAAGCTGAACTCGGAGGCAGGGGTTCATTTGCCCAATTAGTCTTTCGCTTCCTTCCTTAACACCTCAAGTTACTCTTTTTATTTCCCGTGTCAAGAAAATAATAGCCAAAATGCCTCAGCAAATTCGACTTATGCTGGAGGTTTGAGATGAAAAGCTTTTGAGTTCGAGCCTTTTAATGCGATGTTTTTAAGGGAATTGAGTCGGGGGCTTGAAAAAAAATTCGACTTGGGGAGGGTTCGAGTTATCGAGGTTCCACTGTATACCCGAAGTTTCCGCCGCCTGAAATGTTTTGATGATGCAGAAATTTATCGGATAATGCCAAACGCGTGAATAAAATTTCACTGGATAATCGTCTAAAACCTCGGCATAAAACAATCTGTAAATTTTCATTTATCTTGAAAGCCCGTTTCTTCACTGCTTAAGGAACAACTGCTGAATTCGTTATCGCCTGGAAATGGAATCCCATCTGGGTCTGAGAGAGAGTGAGAAAAATTTATTTCGCGGAAGAGAAGCTTTCTTGTGCCTCAACCTCTTTTCGTTTGATGCGAGGATATTTGAAAGAACAATCACTGAAAAGCACGACTCGATAAAAAACACTTCAATTGAATCTTCTGAGAGACAAAAGTAAGTAAAAATCAGGTGCACACGAACCTATAAAACTGATTTTTTTTTATCAACATCCAGTTAAAATAGAAATGAAGACAGATTTTAGACTACAATGATCTGAAGTGGAGTCAGATCGAGACGTTTGTTTGCAAATGAAATTTCATGTTGCTTCCTAAGTTTGAATTGAAAATTAAATGTCCTTTCCTCATGAAACTCTTCAAGTTATGTGTGGTAAATCTTTCGTAATCTTTTCTATTATCAAGAAAGAATGGGTTGAGACATAGAAGCCTAATCCTTCACGCGTGAAAGAACAAAAAATCTTATTTTCCAAGAAAGTAAGGAGGAAATGTTGAAAAAATATTTCCGAAACCCTGAAATTTAAAAAAATCACTGAACAAGCATTTTACGTTCTATGAAGCACACATTACAGCAGCATTTACTATTTTCTAATTTGAAGGCATAGATAATTAGCTTGAACGATTAGGGAAACCCTCTGATACTCAAAGGTGAAATGCATGATGGCTCTTGAAAACACGATCTCTCGAATTAAAATTAGCATTTAGTCCAATCTTGAAACGTAGAAACAGAATTTGGCTTAAAAAAGATTAGGGAAAACTTCTAATATTCGAAGGTGAAATGCATGAGGGTTCCCGAAACACACTTTTTCGGAAATTGAAATTAACGTTCGACGTTCAATTAAGCCATTTTCACTTCAATGGTAAGTACGACAGTTGAAACCCGAATTCTTGTTCGAAGTGTTCTTTTGTCCCTCTTCACGACGGTACCTGATGAATAATACTTATGAACAGGAGAATTATTCAATTAAAAACTAAGAATAATAATCTCTCTACATTATAATACATCTCTCTCATTCACAGGGAGAATGTCTCCGATTCCGAGGCGATATTTTTGTTGTTGAATATTTGATAGCTAGACGTCCATCCTTATATATTCGATGGCGTCTCATAACCACGAGACCTCTTCGATTCTGAATTTTTTTTTTCGATTGACCAATTTACCTTGTAAATTCGCACGCGGACTATTCTTCGATTTAAAGTCGAAATAAGCACGAGTAGATATTTAACAGACGCCCATATCTTCAGAATCTACGGCGTCTCATAATCAAGGGACTTCTTCGATTCTGAAAATTACTTTTCACTCAACAACTTTATGCCTCATCGTACATTCGCAGCCAGCCAGACTTTTTTTTTATTCATAGGCAAAATAAACGTGAATAAATAATTCATAGACGTCCGCCTTCAGAACCGACTACGTCCCATCAGCACTCATATATTCGAGCAAATGCAGCATTTGTTCCGCGTGGCACGTCGAAGATGCCCAGGGATGCAAAAAGCGAGAATGCGTTCATAAAAGCACCCCCTATCGTGCCTATATACCATACTGTATATTGTACTGTACATATACCCATGCCCCCACAGGTTCGCATCAGCACTCGAGCAACTCACTCCGGTGTCATCTTGTTCGCGTCACCAGGCTCAGCAGCAGCGCAGTCATTGTTCCCAGCAGCAGTTCCGGTCTTCGTCGTCGTCGAAGCTGCCTTGAGAGCGTCTGCGATTTTCTGCCCATCCGACAAGGATCTCTTGTGCTTTGGATTACCCTCGGGTGCTTCGTGCCCTTCGCCAGAAGCACGTACCGTCCGAACCACCCCGGGTTCGGAATCCGAGTCCAGCAGCGGAGACGTGACCGCGGACGCAGCGTGGAAGGACTTGAAAATCTTGCGCTCTTTCTTGGGCGATCGCGACTGGGATCGCGACCGCTGACGACCCAGTTTCGGCGACAGGGTCAGATTGAAGACCCGCGGGAAATTGAACGGAGACGATTTGCGAACCTCGGCACTTTGCGGCGACGAACGATGCTGCTGAGAGTCGCCTTTCATCGCCGCTGCCGCCGCCGCCGCCGCCGCCGCCGCCTGGGATTTCTGAGCAGAGCTGCTTCTTCCGGACACCAGGCTGCTCAGTTTCGGTCGCGGTAATTTGACCTTGCTGGCTGCTTCGTGACTGACTGCAGCAGTGATGTTGGAAGCACTACCGCTACTATTAGTAGAAGTAGACGACGACGACGACGACGACGAGGGAAAAAACGAAACATTGTGGTTCATCCTCCGCGACGGTGACTTGGGTGGGAGGGACTCGAGGACGATCACTTCCGCCTCGGACCCGTCGTCGCTTTCCGAGATTTCTATTTCCGGTGACGCGGGAAGCGGCGGGATGGCCTGGGCATTATTGACGTGAGCATACGCCGACATGCGGCCGGCCAGTGACCGCACGTTTGACCCATCACCGGTCAACAACTTGCTATCGCTCGCTCGACGCATGAACTGATGAGCCCTGTCGTTCAAGGCCCGTGTCACATGCACCTTGGCCGTCGTGTCGCGTGACGAGATCATCGTTTTGCCGTCGAGGCGCAGTGCAGTGGCAGTGGCAGTAGCAGGAGCAGGCGGGGTTTGTGGGCTGTTGGTGTTGATGCTGCTGAGGCTCTCGTCGGACCTGTCGACTGGGTGCAGCTTCAGGCTCTGCAGTCGGCCAGGTGACATGAGTGACGAGAGGAAAGAGGATCTGCTGGGTGATGTGGGTGCGGAGACGAGTTCCGCCTTTGCCGGTGTCGCGATGTGGCGCAGGGCGACTTTTTGCACTGAGAAATGGCCGTCAGCCATGATGTCACAGAGCGGGGAAAAGCACGGATTTTGAGTGCGGATCGAATGCTCTGGAGCTCGATAACAAAACGTTCTAGCATGCACACAGAGTCCCTTTTTTTTTCGGGGGACTCGAGTAACAGACCTGAACCGAACGAACGATTCCGGAGAATAAGTCACGAAGAAACCTTGATAATGAGCATTCACGCGAAAACAATAAATCGCGTGTCAAAGACGTTTCCAAAAATTTTTTCCACAATAAAATAAAAAAACTCGTTCATGAACATTGATGTCACGAAGAACCCACTTGAAAGACCTCGACCCGCAGAGCAATCAGAGCTATAGTCAATAATTTTTCCCAAAAAGCTCCCCTACCACCCGAATGAGACTAAACAACCATTCGATATTTCATTCAGTTCAAGAAAAATACAATGATGTGAACATAGATTCCACAATTAAAACAAGAAAAAATACTTTCAAGATGCATTCCAAATTTTTATTACAGCTGGACTTATAATTTTGCCTCGGATTTTAACAGAATCTAAACTTATAATCTTGAGTTATACGGAATAAATTAAAAAAAGACCACAACGAAAGATATGCTTGCGAACATATTGAAACTAGCATGCCCATCATGAACGTAAAATGAGTTGATTCTCAATCTAAGATTTCCTGAATGGTTTCAGAAAGCACATAGAAAAGCAAAGCCAAGTCGTGAAAGGGTGATCAGTTTTTCTTTCGAATGATGACCAATTTCATCATTTCAGTTTGAACTTCTCCTGTCAGCACAGGGATTTGAAAAAAAATTTCAAATCCCCGTGCTATATTTCTGTGTATATTTATTTTCATTCATCACGGCAAAATCAGAGAAAAATTTGCCGCGATGAATGAAAAGAAAGGTTCCAGCAAAATCAGCCCCAATTGCGCACGACTTGAAGTGAACCGCAGGTATAAAAAGCTAAGCTAAACATTTTTCACTTCTGAAAGGGACACTCCAATATTTAATAATATATTACATTTCCAGTTTAAAATTCTTATTCACAGAAATTATTCAAGTTTCGCGAAGAAAAATATTGTCTAGTGCAGAAAATATTCAAGCATGGCTTCAGGACTCCTCTGATATTTCTTCCTCAGTACCTCAATAATCATAAAATACTTCTACTGCATAATATGCATTTAAATTCTTGCTAATTATGCATCAAATTGTCATTAATTTTCAGGAATGTATACCTGAAGTATATCAACGCTTCACGAATACAAATCAGAATAAGCAGAATTATTGATGCCACCAATTCCTATACAGGTCTATTAGAAAATTCGTTTACTCATATCCTCGACCAGCTGAAACACAAAACTTACACAGTCTAATAACCACACCCATTGAACTGGCATCATACGCATCAAATTTTATGGGAAATTAAGAGTCACTGAATCGCGAAGACCTTGAAAAATATGGAAGCTCGCAATTTCTCTCAGTAATTAATTACTCTTTCTTGAACATGATTGAAGTATTTAAAAAAAAACGCCGAAATTAACCTGCACGCACTGAGGGTTCAAATCCGATTGAATCACGAGACAATCTGCAGAATCACGGGCGGAGAAATGGTCCATAGCAGTATTCAAATCGAGCCGGAAGCCGCACCGCTGAAAAGTGACTCGGCCATCCCGATCGATCGGTGGCGTGCAGCGGATAGCAAAGCACTTCATTGACGACCACTTTCGAACCGAGCGCTTATAACGAAGCACCGAAAAAAAATAGTAATCCCGGCTCGTCATAAATTTGAACATACCGCCCCAAAACTGCAGTCGATTACCGTGTTTGCATTCTAGGACGGATATAAATAAAAAGAGCATCTTCCGTGTGTGTGTGTATATACTGTATATAATATATACGAGAGAAAGATGGAAAGGAACGCAGTACAGCATAGACTCGCAGAGAAACGTGTTTACACAGGGGAAAAAAAAGCCGAGCGTGGAAAAAGACATGCTTGGGGGCACGAAGAAATTCTCCTCGTCGACGAGTGCTTTATGGGGTATCGTATTACACCGCGAGTCAATTTGGTGCACACAGTTTGTAAACGCAGGAACAACATCATCAACTGCTCATTTGTTTGTTCTTCTTTAGCACATCCTGTTACATCAAATCATGAGAATGAATTTACGTCGAGTCAACAGCATTCTTCCTGGCATTCCCAGGTGAATCTGCCTTCGAGACCAAATCCAAAACATTTGCAAAATTCCACATTAACAGGTCTCTCGCAATCTTTGTATTTTGAGCTGGTACTCTCGAAACATAGATTGATATTCGAATCTAATAAAAAAAATGTATAGCTTCCCAACTAATGTAAAAAGAGTTCATCCTCAAATTTAAATTTTAAAAATAAACCTTAAGTGGGTGGAAATCGAGCTCGAATGTCGTTTGATGAGGACTTCGCTTCATTTGGTTTACTTTGGCCTACAAGTAAAATATTCGTATATGTGAGTGCAGTATTTCCAATGAATCTGCCATCAAGACAAAATCCAAAAAAGTTGAAAATTCCTCATTGACAGGTCTTTTAAAAATCTTTGCATTAGAGGTAGTTCTTTCGTAACACAGATATATATTCGAATCCAATCGACAAAATTCGTACACCTTCCCCACTGAAAAAATATCCTCAAATTTGAAATAGAAAAACCAACCTGAAGTGGGTAGAAATAAAGCTTTAATGTTGTTTGATGAGGATTCTGATCTTCGTGGACCACAAGTATTTTTATACGTAAATATGATTAATTTTTTAAAGATAATACACGCAGCTGAACAATTTTTAGCCGTACGATTTTGCGCATAAATTCCTGTACGTGTTCATAAACTCTTTGAAGTATAATGAACACTATAAAAGACTAGTTTTGAATTTATCCCAGATGTAATAAAATCACTGTCACAGAAGTATTCAGAAAATAGAGAGCTTCACATAAATTGACAGAAAAGTTCTAGGAATGGAACACACACGACAAGTTTGTCTAAGAAATGATCATAATGTCCAGAGAATGTACTTCGGCCATCATATTATCCACGTGGGTAACACTAATATAACCCCAAAAGTCGAAATGTTCATCTTATCCCACTTCTTCATTCCAGCAAAAGTAAATGTCTAACTTCCGTTTCCGCTTTCTCCGGGATCATAAGAGAAAGATGATTTTACTTTTCAAAAAAAAGGGGGGCGAATGAGCTTTGAATCCCACATGGCGGGTGCATCCAGGCCTAGTTCCCTCTTCGCCGATTAAGTCAGAAGGAACAAATGGCACGCAGCAAGAGTTCGGACATGACCCGAGAAAAGGATTCTTCTCCAGCGGTTGGTTGACCCAGAATCGGAAAGGAGTACCGAGCTCATATTTTTGCCTCGGGCTTTCGAGGCGATTCCTTCAGAAACTTCCCACATGAAATATTATCCTGACAGGTCTTGGCACCCAAAAACAAAGTGCTTTCCATAAAAGTGCAATTCGGGACGACGCGCGCGTGTCAACACCCTATAATACACTCGATATCGCGACGAGACAGCGCAAAAATCGCGCAGCTCCGCAACTTTCCGGCACATGAAAAATTTCCGCACAAAAACTCTTCGAAGAATTCAATTTTCCAGGTAAAAGCAATATCCTTCATTTTCCGAAGCTCTCCTTTTTCTTTCAAGAGAACAAACCCTGGAAATCATTTTCAAGGAAGAATAGGAATATGTTTACCATCGTATTTCGCTATCATAGCAATAGCGTCCCTGATATTCATTCGAACGTCCATGTCAAGTGTTCGCTCGTCGCAAACGTCTTTTTGTAAGTATTCCATTCATTGCTGATTCTAACGAATGTATCATATTTAGAACGCTCGATGAGTGGGGTAACACTTGGTTACGTGTTTACTTCGTTTTTTTTAAATTTGTATTACGGATGAATTTATTTCAAAAGTCATTTCACACTTTTTTTGCGAGAGCATGAACAAATGTCTGCTCTACACCAAAAACACGCGAAGAACATTATTGTCTAAGTAAATCTTTCATAATTTTAGATTTATTCGAAATCATTTTATTTTTAAGGTTCCTTATATTTATACGGAGGACTACGTTCTTCAACTTGACCGAAGTGTCAAAATGTAAAAACTCTGAAAGATTATTCCTGGAAATTCCTGCTCAATTTGAAATATAATATTGTAAATCCTTCAAGGCTATGTAAGTGATGGAAAATAATTTCTTAGAAACAGGAAATGATTCACGCATCTCAGTTTTCCTCTCCGAAAAGCGATCGGGCAAGTTTCACTGTTATAGCTATCGGAATTTTCAAAGATTAGCAGTTGATTTACGAAAATCGATCGACGATCGTGCTTGGTAGAGATTAATTTGCAATGGTTCCGCAGAAGACGATTTTTTTTAAATTCGCCACAATACTGTATTCACATTGAATTGATTATATTGTACTTATAAAAATTTAGATTGTAGAGGGTACCCCAAAATTTTTTTTTTTTCTTTTGGAGTTCCGCAAGACAATCTCTTTTCCCTTCATAACGTGATACCTACATTGGGTACCTAGGGACTGATGTGGGATTCATTGTCAAAGAGACTGGATTTTCCCGAAAATCCCCTGAGGATACACGACTGACGGGCTGATGAGNTTTTTTTCTTTTGGAGTTCCGCAAGACAATCTCTTTTCCCTTCATAACGTGATACCTACATTGGGTACCTAGGGACTGATGTGGGATTCATTGTCAAAGAGACTGGATTTTCCCGAAAATCCCCTGAGGATACACGACTGACGGGCTGATGAGCAAGCTGGAATTGGATCGTGGTTCTAAGAAGTCGACAAAGCACATCGACTATCGATGAGCTGCCACAAAAGAAGATTACGATTCGTGCTCTGAAAATTACCCCGTGTGGTTTCGAAGCGTCAATACTTCCTCCTTCTGAAAAAAATCCAAAAGTTAGTTATCAAAGATTGAGAGGATTCGAAATTTCCCCTTCTTTTGGGCAAAAAACGGTATCCCTGGATTAAATTGTAATTTCAAAAAGAAAAAGAAAAGAAGTTCACAGCAGGAAGAGCGCAGAATTTTTCCTTCAACTCTTTCATGCTCCCAATGACTGTGATTTCGGCGTGTGTGAAAATAATGGATAGCCGAGATCAATCATCGCACTGCTGACTTATGTAACAGAATCACGCTGCAGTTTATTTTATTATTTTTTATTTTATTTTATTTTCAGCGTGACGCTTGACAACGCGTATCATGGGAAGTCTGCACGAAACACTAGCGTGCAAGAAGCAAAATTCACCTGGAAAGTAAAATATGTATAGGAAAATTCTCGCAACCTGAAAAGTCCTTCAAGATATGTGTATAGAACGCAACCAAATTAATTCAATGCTCGAAGACACAAAATAGTACCGAATGAATCAAGGCGATTCATAGGCTAAAATACCAGCAAAAAACCTCACCCTTTCTAGAAGAGTTTTGAAAACAAAATTATCAAATTATTGTCCAATAAATTGCGAGACAGTTTGGCAAAACGGAGAACAAGCTCGGCATTATTCGCACAACCGCATTTTTTAAACATCATCAGGAAAAGGAAACGCGATATATATTTTTTTTTTCTTTGAAAGACTGTATACAGAAATCCTCGCTGGGACCCGGGAAATGGTTGGAAATCGGAGGCTTTCTCGACATGATTACTGCACGTCGAAATGAGAGAGATGAGGAGGGTAAATTGAGGCAATTAAGGAAAACGACACTCGTCTCTCGGGGTTCCTGTAGATTAATAGTGAAAAATAAAAAAAATAAATAAATCGCCATGAGCTTTTCCCGAAAATGCCCAAAAATGTCCTGTACCGGCCGCCGATTTTGCGAATGACGTCTGCCAGATTTCCGTCTTTCATTGACATTTTATTTCTAGTTTCATTGTTATGTCAAGTACAGTATTCATATTTTTGGGTAATAAATAAGTCTCTATATTAACAGCATTGTTAGTGATCAGCAAGCTCCAATAAATCCAGCATATACCTCAAAAGGGAAGCATCCGCAATAGGCCTTCTGTCGACCAGAACAATTTGGCATGAACATAATTCATAAAAATATGGTAGACAAGAATTCATCTCATTAGCCTTAAAAAAATACCCATGCCCGTTTTTCAATGGCGAATTCACTTCACGAGGAAAAATGGGGTTTCAGTTGAAATGCAGAGGCTGTTTTCTTACATCGCTTCGACATCAAATTTCCCTTGCAAACGAAACCCTGCTCCGTTCTCACTCACAATTGTGGCTTCTGTTCGGGTCGATCCCGAGGAAATTCTCTGGATGTAAATTGCTTGCATGTCGGACTCGAATGAATAACAAGCCAAGCAATTGCACCGGGGTTGAGCTCAAGCAGAACATTTGTGAACCCAGGATACTCATCACAGAGCACAAATTGCAAGAGGCATATCTTTCTTTTTTTTTCAATGCGTGGGTCGTTGCATTTTGTACCGATTTAGGTCGCGGATTTTCCAGCAAATCGGAAGAATAAACTACTCACGAATCACGACGCGCTTTAATATCCGAAACCCTGGAAATACTGATCAAAGCCAGAGGAAAACCTTGTTCAACCTCACGACTGTTTCGTTTATACTGCTTCAAAAGCAGCATGTCGGCTTTAAAGCTGCACTTCGCACAGCTGACTCAATTAAAGCATTTCATTTTGAACTTTACACTCAGTTGCTTACGATCTAAATCCCTTCAATTAAACGACATTCCGAGAACCGGGATTTAATTATTGCTTTACACAAGGCCGAGTTTGTGCCATGCGTGGTGACACGTAGGCAAAGAGCTACTTATTTACTGACATCAGCAGGCCTGGCGACGAATGGATCACCTAATCCGTCTTCAACTTGAAATTGTTTGTTTAACTGTCACGAGTTCAGCTTATAAACAACACAAAAAGCTAATTCACGATATTCCCAAAAGGTGTTTATTCTCCTCCGATCACTTTTTCTTTTATTCCGAAGTTACATCATGAGTTTCATAGCGAGCAACAATCCCTCAGTTTGCAATCAGCGTTTCATTTTTTTAGGAGAAAGAGCGTTGAATTTCATCGTTTGAAAACCTTATTTTCTTTCCCAAATTATGTTCTGAAAGCACAAGTAATTTTATTTCCATAATAGGGATTGAAACCGGAGTCTTGAATCTATTCATCCCATCAGCAGGAGAAAATCAGCAAAGAAGCCGTATTCTGACTCGTAACCAAAGCTCCCTGTTTCCCTCGTCGTCCTTGTCGAAAGAAATTATCTTGGTCAGAAATCCATCCGAGTTCAAAGGCGTAAGAAAACAGTACTTCGCCATCTGGAAAATATTTTTCGAACTTCTATTGTGTTCCGTGACGCATTCGATCCTTCCCCTTCCCATTTCTGCCTTCTTTGTCCCTAACTTTTTCATTACGGCAATTTTTTTTTCTGATGATCTGGTACGTAAAATATATACAGCATTCATACTTTCGTGAAAAAGTTGGCATGAATGAAAATCTTTGCTCACGTTTTTATTTCTTCCTTGTTGTACAATTTATGTCAAAATTATATGACGGCGTTCGCGTGATACGTCTATAAGAAGCTGTCCACCCAAACTCGTCTTGCCTTTGTGGTACGGAGTAAAAATTCCGCATTAATTACTGTACTCGCCTGGTCATGTCGGAAGTACCAGATAGATTATCGTTTACCATATGGACATCAATCAATCGCATTAATATCAGTCCGTGTACTTAAATAAATTGAGGAAGTGTGATCAATCCTGGAGGAATTTCGCGAGCGTCTTTCTCGCCCGAAAGAAGTCGAGGAACAAAGTCCAGTAAGATATACTTGATGAGCAACATTTCTTCAAGAAGCATTGCATTTTTCCGATTTGTGCAGATGCCTAAACTTAAACTGAACGATCAAGTTCAATTCTTCGTAAAATTGCCACAAAATCCTTTTTCATCACAGAAAATGCATAAGGCGAAAATCAACGTCGACTTCAGGCAGGTCTAGATGGGAATTTTAGAAAACTTCGCACGGGACATTGAAAAATTGCTTCAACAGATGATTGATATTCATTCAACGAAGAGCAGAAAAAATAATGTACAATACAGTATTAACATCATTCCCGAGGATCGGAAAAAAAAATTAGCACAGACGATTCGGTCAGCTGGAGCGGCTCGTATTGAAATCCGCTTTTTACTTATTCAGTGGAACGAAATTTTGCGAACTGCTTATCGAATTCACTGTTGAGCAAAGCCCGTGTAATCTTCATGTACGTCACAGCCAGCATTGAAAGAGGTACTGTACCGAGAGACGATAATTCCGACGCCTGAAATTTCCATTTCCAAGCGTTCAAGAACGCGATTGACGTGAGATTGAGTTCACAAACGAGATTATGCAAGTCCGAATCGAAGTATCGAATGGCATTGCGATTATAGGAAGTTTATAGGATAATTCTAGAGGATCAACAACAATCCGGGAGCGGACTGTCAATGGAAACGCTAATAACAGATGACCAGCACGCAGATGAATTCCCCAAGGAAATCAATGGATATTTCGCGTTTCATGTCCACCTTCCGTTTCCTTTTTTTCTCTCTCTTTTTTCCCCCTTTTTTTGTTTGTGTTGAAATGTGAGAAGCGGGCGTTGGCCGGGTAATATGCCCGTTTTCACGGCGCACCCGAACACGACCTCATCAGCATATCCGTGCGCGGGAGGAAGCAAAACTCTTCACGCCTCACGGAAACCCCTTTTTTCGTCCTTCCGCTCGCAAATTAGCCCTGAATCCCGAACGACATCATTCCTGCATCCGGTGGAGTGCAACTGGGGAAAATCCGAGCCACGTGTGTATATATGAAGCTTCGAGATTTAAAATCCGGTTTCTGCCCGAACTTGATAAAATTACACTGAGAATTTATTAGCGGCATTCGGACACCCCGACATACGGACGATTCGACTTAGGGGCACTCGAAACTAAAAAAAAAAATCTGCCAAACTTCCGGACAATGTTTTGAGATATGAAAACTTTTCAATTGTTATCGAAAAATGCGGAAACATTTAATATCACACAGCTTTTCTCTTGATTAAATGTAGCTACAGTATTTACATTATATTTTTAAAAAATATTGAAAATACGTGTCATTTAAAATAAATTTGAAATCATAAACAAAAAAGGCTGATATTTCGTTCTGCTTTTTTCAGTTTGTTTCATGATCTGTTCTGCACAATATAGCAAGCCTTTTTTTGTACTTTGCTTCTTGATAAGCTTTATGATGCAAAACGATCAGATTCAATGCTAATTTTCTTCTCCACAGCAGTTATTTCCTTTTACTTCAAGTTGAAGGAAGCAATTTTCACTCAATTTTTTGAAGACGTTTTCTTAATTTTTCATTAACAGAAAACCCGATGTAATATGTTTGCATAGTGGTCTCTTGGAAAGCATTGATCTGACATGCGGACGCTTTGACATAGTAGGGACACGGTTAAAGCACCAATTGCGTCCGCATCACGGGGTCCTACTGAGCATTACCAGTGCATTGACATGAGTCCTTATGAAAATCATCAATTTTATGTTCAAGATGGCTATTTCGAAAAAGCCGCAAGTGATGGCCCTTTATGATTGTAAAACCCCGTGGTAATAAATAGTCTTTGATGTGAAGACGATAAGTTATTAATTCCAAAAATATCCTGCGTCAAACTCTGGTTTCATAAATCACGTTTTTTCAACCCTTTATATGATGTTTACCTGCAGGGAGATTTTGTTGGCAAAAGCACTCGAACGAAAAACATCTGTGTTTACAGAAACAGAAGTCAACTTTGAATCATAAGTTGAACTTTTTCATTTCAGCAATGGTTCAAAAGTTTTTCAGTACTGTACCTTGAGGTGAAGTTAGTCGGGTACCCATGTTTTTCGGCCAATATAAAAAATGAGGGATCAATAACAAGACTGGAAAGCAAGCATTTCCTCATCTTAAAATTCAACCATCACTTCCAGCTGACAACTTTTTTATATTTTGAGGAAACATGAGAAGTATTTCATCCAGCTTGACAACTAAATAACTTTGAGTATACGAATATTCATATAATAAAATGGTTCAAGAATCTAGAAAACTGATTTTTCTAGATTTTTTCAAAGTACTGTATTCGAAATTCCTGATTATACAAAAATTGAAAAATAATGTTAAACATGTGGATAAGAACTTTATGGGGTCCCTCTCAGCTTATCCCTCCTCTTTAAATGGCCAGGAAATGAATATTTCGATAAAGATGCCCATATTGCAATTTAAAAAATTTTGAACCTCCCACATAAGTTTGTGATGTAGATTCCATGCATATAAAAACAATAGCTATGGCAAAACAACGGATGAACATCATCACCAAAAGAACGTATTCTCAGAAGCTCCACAGAATCACGGTGAAGCAGTCTCTAAAGTTTTTCAGGATCAAACTTTACTCTTGTTCCCTTATTGGATTGATAATCGAACCAATCAGTAGCAGCTCATGCCTGTGTATAAGGCAGTGAACAGTCGAACGTACAAAAAAAAAGTGCCACATATTTCTATCGCAAGGATCGAGAGCGAATCATGACGAGGTCAAGTTTCAATGCTTCATCAAGGGGCAGAAAAGGAGGATAATGCGAAGTTGCGGGTTCGCGACTGCATCAGCAACTTCAGAAACTGGCCTCATCATGTTCTCCGACTCGGATCTCGAAGAAAGATGCTTTCCTGCGAAAATAAAATCTCGACACCTCAGAAAATGGACACATTATCTGATCCTTAAAAAAAAAACTCGGGAACACCTAGATTCAATCGCAAAATTATCGCGGAGAAAAAGTACCTCGATTCGAAAAGCGAGTGGGCGGGAAGGGAAAAGGGTTATACGATGAACGGATAGAAAGTCACCTATAATCGCTTCATCCACGAGATAAACTGACCCAACTGAAGGCTGTGGAGGAAGAAAAACGCAGATTTATAACGTAGCCACGGTATTCAAGTACCCGTTCTTATTCCATGCATAACAGGTAAAAATAAGAAGTGACGCAAAAATAGAAACTCATTTCTTTAAATTCTTCGATAGACTGCCCATCTTGGTTCCCCGTAAAAGAGGAACCGCGATACATTTTGGGCAGGTCTAAAAATACTGTCATATATTATACAGTAGTGTGCGATTTCATCTTCAATGCGGTAAAAAAGCACCGATTCGGAAAATAAACATATTGGTCAGCTGGTGCGGAAATTCAAACCACCAGATTTCAGCTTTGAAGTTAATTTCCTGATTCTTTTTCCGGAAACGCAGCATTACTCAACAAAATTTTAAAAGTTACAAAGCGAAAAATTTAAAATTTCGCAAAATATATTGCAACGGATGGCATTTTAGATTAGGATTGGCAGTTTTTTTTTCTTTCGAACTAAAAATGCGATGAGCTCGTGGCAATTCAATCTTCTGGAGCCCAATTCCATGATTTAGGAAGAATTTACTCTCTTTTTCATCGAAAAGCATCTTCCTAATTCTGGACATTTCAATAAATCACTGAAGTGGGAAAAATTGCATACCCCACAGCTTCAGTTGCATTTGAAGAGAGGACAAACTTTCTTCAACAATCATATCAAACATTGTTTACTCCTTAAACAGCAGGCAGTCCTTCAGACACATAAATCATTTACGGTACTTCATTTGAATTTGATAGAGGTCGAAGTTTTCTGATTACTCATGTTTTCTAATCTAAGAAATTTTGCAGGATTTTCACTCAATCTTGGGCTTTTAGCTATACGGTATCAAAGTTAATCTTCATCTATGAAAATGCTGTACCTTGAAAACTCGTTAAGGAATAATTAGTTTTCCGGCAAGCATCACTGTAGTCGACCCCATTCAATAAGCAAAAAAATGGTAAACGTCTCTACGAGTACCATAAAAGAATTAGTCGCCGAAAGGTTTTTCAAGTTTCGTTCGAAAATCTTTCAGGAATGAATTCTAAGCACCATCAGCGATTTTCCACGAGAAACCCTTGAAAACACGCTTCCTAGCAGCAGTCTGATTCTTTTGACAGCCGTTTTTCCAGGTCTTTGTTAGTTAAGTCGTAGCTGAGTTGACAATCCTTACGTAAGACACCTTCATGCAGCCCAGCAAGAAAAGGTGCACAGCGCTAATAAGAATTCGAGAACAATCCCGTGTATAGAATTCAATGCTCAACTGGAACTCATTTCGCCTCGCTCTTCAATTCATCCAGAGGCTCTTTTATCCTCCTTGGCTTCACGCAGAGCCTAATGCAATGATAACGACGCGTATATGCGAAGCTCGAGGAAATGCGGATTTCTTTCCGGCTTTTCCGAAAAGAAAAAAAAGTATGTATACGTTGAGACCCGGTTCAAAGCTACGCATGATGCGAGGAAAACTATTTCTTGACACGCGGTTCGAGCACGAAAATTGTGTCACGCCGTCGGTGGAGCAAATTCTGCGGATTTGAAACAGAGCATGAATCAGCTTTCAAGACGAAACCGTATAGTTTTCAGTGCTCGGTTCAGGAATCGAAATGGTTTTCCATTCCCCTGACAGGACCGTGGTTTCCGGTAGCACAAGGCAGTCGACCGTAACCTAATAACAGCGATTTCTCCATCATTGGCTGCTTCGACGCATGCGTTCGAGCAGCGCAAGAGAAATTAATTTCAGGGTCGAGGATTTTGATTTCGTTTTTAAACTTGAATTTCAGCATCGATAAATAGTCAATAGAGTGAATGCTAATAAGCCTGGGCTCACTGTTTTTGAAGCATACACACGTTGCACTCGGCATTATGCGAAACGATTACTAATCTGTCCAGAATAATATTGTAACCGAAGCTAAATGAATGTAAAGACTTAATCCTGAATCACAAAAAAACTACGTGCTTTTTTGCCGTGACGGTTAGCAGAAACAATACCATTTCATTCAGTTTGAACTTTATTGAAATGAGACGGAAATTTATTATACTTTACTTGGTTGAAATTCAGATGGAATCTACATCTACTGTATATCTCTCTGAAACGATCTTATTTACGACGATTTTTTTAGGTTACTCAGGATTTTCTTACCATGCTATAGGCGTTCTGTACAACGAAATTCTCCCTACAACGAATTTTTATGGTCCCTTGAAGGATCCGCATGTATAAAATTACAATAAACTAATGAATAGCATTTGTTTTATTCAGGATTAGTTTGGATTGATTTCGCAAGAATCAGGCGTTTAGTAATACTGTAAACCATGCAAATTGAAATTAAGTCCCAATTCACGTTTGGTTTCGTTGGGGGAAATGGTCATGAACATTCAAAAATTTCCTTCTGATGATGAGAGAAAAGCACTCAAGTTTTATGCAAAACTAAGTCTATGAGAAAAGCATATATAAACGAAAAGCAGCCCAAGGAAAAGAACACGCGCAGAATCCACACATTTTGAAAAGTAGGGAGGATAAAATCGCGTATTCAAAAATAATCGTTGCAAATTATTTTTGAAGTGCTCCTCCTCTGACAGTGTGCTTTTAATTTCAAAATATCTCGTCATAAAAGGAGTAAAAAGTGTCACTGCAAATGAAGTTGATGACATCGAAGCTTTTTTATATTGAATGGAAACCTTGCAAATCCTTTTATTTGAAGGCAGTATGCAATATAGAGTATCTTTAAAATTCTTTTTTTCCCTTCCAGTGAATGAAATCGACGATCATTATCTTCATCACGCGATTCGTTTTCACCACGTTATTCGCAAACGAAGCATAATCCGACGCATTGCATTCATAAGATCTTCTCCTTCCGGCCCAAGAAAACTTTGTTCCATTCATTACAGCGTATCAACTAGTTGCAACTGTGTCTATAACAAGATTACAGAGCCGATCATGAGATCAATGGATCACTATATCGACCAGCAAGGCGGCTGAAAACGGTCGAACTTCTTGGCAAAGCACTCCCATCTTTGGCACGTCATGTCCAGGATACAAAGGAATGACACAGCAACTGGATTTACTGATTCGGATCGATGGATCTCGCGACTTATGCACCATAATCACTTCAGATGGGGAGCGTGGACTATCCAGGAAGACAAGTAGCTGGATTAGATTCTACGAAAAAGGGGGGGGGGGGATACATGAGAGAAGATACAGACAACTACGTCACAAGAAAGCCACGAAGGCCACCGGATGCCTGTGGTTCGTTCCGAGGCCCGCATAATATGCAATTAGATAAGAATGATTGCTCTGCTCATACAAGAAATTGCTCGCAAAAAATGAGATATATGCTCTCCGGAGAAACGTGAGGAAGTCTCGTCACGTGATGATTTGGATAATTCATGATCTGTGGTCACCCACTCTCAAATGAACGTTACAGGGTGCATCAGGAAAACACTTTACAAATTGACTGACTATGATCGATATATGAACTACAGCTGATTTTTCTTTCTCGGGTTCTTGGAACCAATCATGTGAGTAACGCAAGCGAACAAACATGCAAAACTCAAATTTTGAAATTTGCTTCACGCATGTATTTCAAATGGCAACATCATCGAGTAACAAAAATTCCAAAATAAACACTGCATTGTATACTTTCCATAGTTTCAAAGCGAATGATTTTATTTTTTTTTAAACGGGACTCGAAAAGCCTACGGAATTCGTCGACGGGGGTTTATCAAAATATCATAGGGATCATGATTTAACGTTTAAAATATGAAATAAACGTATTCAAAAATTAATTCAAACGCAAGTTCAACTTCAGCGTTTCAGATTCCGGATTTTTGGAAATGCAGCAGTTCTGTACAATATTGAGGTTTAAAATTTGGTCCTAGCGTTTTCAGTGCACCCTTTATTTCACCATGGAAGTATGACTGATTCATTCAAACTTCATGATTCATCCTGCGGAAACACGGAATCAACGTCCACGGAATTTTTCCAGGGCAGATTTACGTCTGAACTCGTATATGAGACCAAGTTTTGATCGATTGTCAAATTCTCGAAAGGTATTCCATTTTTCTATTGTTGGAGAAATAATTTAACGATTTTGATATACGAGTACAGTGTTTTATTTCACAGTTTATTTACCGAATCGCGAGCAAAGAAAATTATATCAAGAGTTCGGCATTCAAAATTCATAATACGACGGTTTTTCGTATATTCGCGACCTTTCTGCAATCCCTCTTTTCTCATTCAAATTCGACTTTGCCCACATGTTTCATTCCATTTCATGCAGGAAACATTGTGATTGCTCCATCAATCTACCGTTCAGACTTCCGAGTACTTTCTTGTGAAGTTCCCAACGCGAATCAACTTCACCATTATCCAATTTTGTTTGCAGAGAAACGTGCACTAGGAATGAAAATTTCCCTGCCAAGATTATGAGACACCGGTCGTCGTTGTTCCGTGTAACTTTCCACATGGGAACGTACACGAAATCGTCATATTTTCCGATTACGAAACGGTTATGAAAGCGTCGCAGCGACGAGATGGTCACACTGCACAGTCACTGATAACCGAGATGCACCGAAACTGTGCCTCGCATTCAACGCTCAACTTTTTCTCATGGCCACTCGAAACAGATCATATCATATTTGTGGACCAAAAATATAATAGAATATTTCGAGAAACTCATGAAAATATAAATGGATCACGCATTAATTATATTTCAGTTGATCCTCGATCATCCGGATGACTTCACAAAAAAAAACATTCGATCAACAGTTTCCTGATTTAAAATCGCCGAAGATTAAATCAGACGCAATTTTTTTGCATTTACAACAAATTAACTGGCATCTTTATATGCAAATTTGAGTGAAAATAAGAACAAAAGCTTGTATCATCCACACAAATTTCAACCAACCACATCAGTACGCAGAAAATTCAACCAACTACAGTAAGCATTTCAGGAATTTTTTATATCTAAGAAAAGTACATGACGAAATCTTGGAAATTTTTTTACATTTCAAGATTTAAATGCATGTCGGTGAACTCGATTCAGTCGATCCCTGAAGAAATTATCTACACGCTTCAGAATTGTTTTTCATCCATTTTTGCTTTATTGTCCATTGTTTTCGATCCTCGCGGATGGCGAAAGAAAATGCACATTTTTCTGGATATTCAGATTGTTTCCCGCATGCACCAAGGTAATATTCGTCAGGTAATTCCGAGGATAATTACACGAATTATAGCGGATTGCACGAGTTTTATGAATGTATATTGTAAAAATCGAACGCTTTCGTGATCTGAAGTGAATGAATTCTAAAAAAAATATTTTCTCATTTCTTTTGGGTTTCTGGATGATACAACAAGAAGAAAATGATAACGTGCAGGACGTGTAAGAAGAGGATATGCGTCTTCCAAACTAATGCTCCTGGAACTAGTGGGAATACACTGAATAAGACAGAGGAACATTCCTCCTCCTTCAGTCGGGTTCCTCTTCGTGACCTAGAAAAGGTCAACCGAATGGCGTCACTGCCTGAAATATGTAATACAGCATCTCAAAATATTCCAAGCTACTTTAAAGGAAAAAAATATTTAAAAATTAGCAGACTGTTCTGATATCGAGAAACGACAAAAATTTTCAAAAACGAGTCAAGGACTTGTCCTTGAAAACGAGCGGAGTTCAAAATTTACAGCTTGCTTTCGGTCATTCAAACGCCAGTTTTAGAAAATATGAGGCGGAAGATAGTAAAGCATTCTAGTTCACCCTCTAGAGTCACAGAAAGAAAGATATACGACACAAGAACCGTTACACAAAGTTATAGTTCTCTAAAGGTTTACGATCCGATCAAATATTGACTTTAACGTCAATCACACACTTGAATCTCCTTGTATCGATCAGCGGACACACGTTTGACTTCAATAGTCACATAAATGCCAAAATATAATATTACGGTCCCGAATTGGGCTTGACAAAAGAAAACATCCTGTTTTTTTTTTTCAAAAACACGAAGCGCGTTATTGGATCATCAGCTGCTATCTCCTCGAACTCGAAGTGACACCGGAGCTGATCTCGTCACAACGCACCAAGAAAAAATCGTTAATTAAATATTCATCGGAAGAGTAATGTATTCCGCACAAGTGCTGCACATACACACCGCCACACAACGGAAATGCAACTGATATCTGTCGACACCGTCATCGTCGGCAAGGCAGCTCTTGCATCACGCGATACACTTCTTCCGCGTCGTAGTGGGTTAACAAAAATAAGTCACTTATTCGTCCCAGTGAAGCCTCCAATATCCTCCACAATTCCATTGCATTCTACTTTCTTATTGTTAATCGAAAATAATAACAAAAATCACAAACTAGAAAAATTAAGTGGCTTAAATTAAAATTCCGACGATTGCGTCGTTTCACCCGAACACTTTGAACTCCGGTTGGAAACTCGAGTGAGATTGTGATTATGGCCTATTTCAGAAGATAAACCCATTATTTTAAAAAGAAGGCACTCCTTTGAGCAATTTTCAGGAAGATCGTGAAGCACTGAAATATTCTTCAATAATTACAAAGGCATGGAAATTACATGTCTGGACCTGATGACTGCGAATCATTCAAAGGCACGCTGAGATTGGAAAAAAATTCTCGTATTAAGAAGGAAAGTGTCGAGTTTTCCTCGTGAATAATTTTTTTTAGCATCTTGATTGGCTGAAATGTTACACTTAGAACCACAAACTTTGACCTCGTTTAGAATACGTTAAGTTAAATGAGATCCAATTCGACGCTTTTCCTCAACATGATCATCTTCGACAGTTGAAACCCCGTTTTTTCTGTCCATTCCGCGTAACGGCAGAAAAAAAACTTTTGGGTCAGTCGAAAACAAAAATCAAAGTTCTCCGATGCATTCGTCGAAATGAACCGCAAATTCACTTTACAAAGTTATTGAGTTCCTTAGCATCCCGAAGAAAATCCAATTCACAAGACTCCTACGCAGGATGGCTTTATAGAACCAGACGTACACAAGATGTTTCGTAGAAGTACAGTAGTATAAGGAATGAGTCACTGGATTCGCCCGAAAAACTCGACACAAAGGTAAGCAGTACGTGTGCGCATCAACAACAAAACTCCCTCAGGGGATGCAATCCAAAAACACAGTCCTTTTTTTTCTCCTGTCTTAACAAGAAAAATAAAATGGGGATGACTCATTTGAACTCGCCCACTAAACTGATTACAAGAGTCCTCCAAAGATACCCAATTTAAGCTCGGGAGCCGAACGTCCGACATCCGTTGCGCTGTTAACACAGCGGGACACTAAACAGCGTCTTCTTCCTTTCCGGACTGGGGCAAGAGTGAAAAAAGAAAAGAAGACAGTGTGTCGACGGGGGGGGTTGCACTAAAATTACATAAATATTTGACAGTGTGCTGCTGAGGAACGCTGCGAGTGCAGCTGTTGGGGGACTGCCCCTGCTGGTTGCTTTTCTGGAACAAGCGATACCAGTCGAGGGTACTGCACTGCATAGTTACGAAATCCAGCACAGCTCTTCTTCATCTTCTTCTTCTTCTTCCGACCCCCGCTTTTTTTGAAGCATTCAAATTCGCGGGAAAACTCACACACAGACAAACACGCATCTCAAGGAAACTTGATATTGACATGAGGGAAGTGGGAAGCCGAGTCGAGTCGAGTCGAATGACACTCGGATGAGAGCAGGCACCTGAATGGAGGTCTTAAACTCTTTTTTTTTCTTTCACAGCTTGAGAAGAAAGCGGGACTGCACAAAACGCAATGAATTTCCAAAACGTCCGAGTTGGTTTACCCACTTCATTTCAACTTGGTTGAAGGGTGACAGAGAAAAAAAACGTGCGACCGAAAATGTATGCACTACTTACAAATCTTCAGTCGAATTACTTTTTTTTTTTAGTTTATTTATGCTTTTTTAAATTGATTGGTTAGAGGAGTAGGTTCAGGTGGAATATTTGAGCTTTCCACGTTCAAAAAGGGCGAGTGGAACTGCTTCAAGGATGAAGCTGAATTCTTTCGCCGATGGATTTGATTTGTTTAATCTAAAAATAATAATAAATCATGCTAAATGTGCTTTATTAAATGCCTGCCATTCTGAAATATCATTCTTACATGATATTTCATGGCGAGTTCAAATTGAGCATTTTATCCACGGCGAATTTTCGCGAGTAATTTGAAGACGCGCATAACTAGAACAAATGTCATAAGTAACCATTAAACCATCATAAATTTGCAATGACTATAACCATCTTTAAAAAGCACGTGAAAACCGTTACGCTGGACATAACTTATTCAAACGTGCGTGCTCATCATACGAGTTCATTCGAAACACATAGTTTCAAAAAGTTAATCGAATCGACTTCAATCCAACGCTCTCTCGTTTTGCCAGTGAAAACCACGTAGAAGATCAGTAGATATAAAATTGGGCTAATTTTTTGGTCGGACTCGAATATTTTTCCAGCTCCTTCAACAGTTTTAAATTATTTTTAAGGATTCGAAAGACTGGTGTATTTGTTATATTCAAGTATGAAAATAACATGGACACCTTTTTCAAAGTATGTTCCTACCATATGTCTAGTTTTGAACATAGTAAAGTGCTATTTTTTAGGTAAATCACGCGTTACGCTAAAAATGCTTACAAAGAATAAAACTCGCAGTAAAAAATGGTGTAACGTCACGCGATTTTGCGCTATATGCCCTGGGGGGCTATATACTCGTTTATATTCAAGATTAAAAAGGCACGCTGTCCGTAAATCGAATCTTCTGACTTCACTATTTTATTCATGACACAAGGATCTCAAGGTCTGTCTCATCTGGTGCATCCCCGCACCATTTGGAACCGCATAGTTCGTTTGCCCGAAATATACAACACGATTTTAATTGAATGTAAATGTAGCGTGCTCTCGTCGAGTATACAGACAGACCTAAAAACAAATTAAAGGAGACGAGCAAGTCATTTGTAGATGTCATAGCGAGACCCCAAGACGAGGGGTTTCCTGGGGATGAGGCACGTCTAAACAGTATTCTTCTTCTGATCCAGGTACTGTACTGTATTTTTCGGGTCATTTCCCATAAAGCACTATACGGACTTTCTTATAAGTAAAGTCAGCTATTGTACCCCAAACACAAGCCTTCTAAAACTTCTTACAAAATTAGCACTTTCCTGTGTGAACTTACTAAGTACTTTTTATGAATAAATGAATAAAAGATTAAAATCCGGAGAGAATTCAAAATTTGCAAAATATTTAAAAATGGCTTGGGTGTTCGCATATACAATTTAATACGATTCTTCACATATATTGTATATCTTGGGGTTTGTCTTTAATTCAATCAATATGAAAGCCACCGTAGTAATATGGTAAGAAATGAAGAAAGCTTTGAATGAGAAAACCTTCTGGTTTCCGCGTGGTTTTCCATGCGAGAAATGAAGGCAATGGAGAAGTTCCGCTACAAAAATGGCTTCGCACGTTAATTGAGTGCTCCCCACGAAAAGCCAGTTTTGCTGTAATTTGTAAAGCGTAAAGCCTATAGTACTCGCAGGTAACCCGGAAAACTTCGTTAAATATTTGATCGACCGACTTTCTGTGGCGAATCAACTTCGCTTTTTCTCAAAATGCGCGGGAGCCGGTTGCTGGCTGATGAATAATTCACGCCGTAAATGCGCCCTTGCATTATTAACGTTGTTGCGAGATGAATTATACCTCTCTGCATATTGCCTTCGTCGCAGTCTCAGATTACTCAAGGATGATCCTGCTTCTCGAATATTATCCAGTGAGTTACTATACCGACGTTAAGAAAATTGCCTCAATACTTCTATACAGATCCTCGCGCGGAGTGAATCAATGCGAAAAAAATGAAAAACTGTGTAAAATGTTAATTAATTAAGCAGCGTAGGAAATTCGGAGCACTTGAGAAAATGGACAAACGTCAAAATTGGTTTCGTTTGAGGTACAGGTTTCATTGATTTTAACTTTTAAGTAAACGATACGTTTACGAATCCTTTACTGCACCTAAAACCGAAGGCGCAATTAATTAGAACAAATTAAAACAATACTCAAAATTGAAATATTATTCTGCGATGGCAATTTTTTTGGTTACTTTGAATCTTCGGATTATTTATTTGCAAAGCTATTTCCATATTTCTCCCATCACTTCGAAACCTTGAAGATCCCGCACATAATTTTTCTTGCCAGGAAATGATTTAAAAATCACCACGTTCACTCAGCAGCAGTTGGTTCCGCGGATTTTGAAAAACTTTTCAAAATGTGAATATGCATAAAAAAACCGGTGTAAAATACAGCGTTTATGTCTTTCTGGAAAAACATTTAAATTATTACATAAAACTGGTTTAAATTTGTCTCCTGACTATGGACTCATTGTGTGAACGCTTTCTTTTGACTAACCTTTATTTTACGTGTGCAGTATACGGCATTTAATTTTCTCTTACTTATTTGTTCATTTATTTCCAAGTGATATAGACTCTTCGATGGCTTCATATGTGATCCTGTCGCAGGGTATCGATGCTTCAGAAGGAATCACAGGAAGGAAGTTGATGCATATTTAAAATGTTACGGAAAGGTTGGAAAATAATTAATCAGCATTGATTATTCCGTCCAAAAAGCCCTGAACTCGAATGCAACTGTATACTTTGGTGTATACGACGACCCGAGTACAACACGCTGTTGGTTTCAGTTCGATAAAAAGCATTCGGCATGAATCTGATCACCGATTCCGAACACGGCATTAGGAATGTGCGCCCTTGCATTCTACGCCGGTAATTCAATCAATTAATCAGCTTCATTAGTAGACTGCCATTCGAGCGATGCTTCCGTCCTCTCTTGTTTTTTTTCATCGGAAAAAAGCGAAGGGATTCGTAATGATCAATAACATTCGGTCGACGAGCCAAAAAATCGCTGACGCTGCACTTGGACCATATCGGAAAATTTCGGGAAGAAACTACTGGTGCTCGACACGCGGCAGTCGTGAAGTATGATGAGTCTCTCGACATGCAGGTTTTCCATCTCACTTTCTTCTCGGGGGGAAAATTCCCTTCACCTTTGATCTTCGCGATGGTTTCGGCGAAATACGGTTCCAGACGCAATGAATGCCTGGAGCAGAACAGAATTTGCTCGAATTAAATCCGCCGAACGGTTTCTGTCGCGGCAATCTAATGATTGCGGAAAAGCATTTTGGCGCGACTCGTACAAGCGCACTCATTTACAGCGAAATTTTTTCCGAAGTTTTAATTTCCTGGTCATTCAAACGGAAAGTTATTCACGGTATACTTAAAAATTTCGGTCAAATGAAGCTAGGCAGTGTTGAATAAATGAGCGAAGGCGGGTTAACCTACGACCATTTTCCAACGCCAGGTGTTCGGCGAGTAAATAGAATACGGCCTTCTCAAGGCTGATCCCTGACTGATTAATTCACGAAGAAAATTAAGTATGCAGTAAAGAGGCATTGAATCATTCATTATTTTCCCTTCTTTCTCCCGTTTTGACAGACAATAGCTGTCTGATCCCTGAGAACGTCACGAATTTCCGCAAATTGTTCTTTGTGCCGGCTGAAATTCCAGTCTTAAAAACAGGCAAAAAAAGGCGGACCTCTAAAATAAATTGAAAATGTCTGAAAGACTGAATTTGGACAAGACTTTTAGCCTTGTGTAACATATTGGCTCAGAAACCTTTCCTAATGACAGTAACTGTGTATGTTGAGGTCCTTGAGGAACCCCTTAAGGAATAACTTCCTCTAGTCCCCCGCTGAGTTTTCATCCCGAGTTGTAGACTATAGACATAATCCTCGCCAATTCTAAAGAACCTAATTTAAATTATATTTTTGCATCCCTTCATGAGAAAATGTCATTCTACAGGAAGTGTCTTTTCTGTATCCTCCCAATTATCATTTAAGCGTAGAAACATGCGGAGCACCTCGGAACCCCTAAATTAGTCCCAAGGGTTCCGCGGGGCACCGATTGAGAACCCGAGCTCTATATTTTTTTCGTATTAAATTCTGGCAGGTAAGCTTCGAATTTCGGCGAATTCGCACGGACAACTCGAATTAGAACTGATAGTTTTTTTGATTGTAAGTTATTGATATTTTTTTTCATTTAAGATGATTTTTCATTCCTTCTCTCTTTTTTTGCAGCATGCAGCTAAAACCGTTCACGAGAGGTTTCTATTCGATTTTAGCTTCGTGTTTCGTTCGTGTTTCGGCGAATTCGCATCAAAAACTCGAACTGTAACTGGAGCCATCCCCAAATAAGTCGGTCAGCAGGTTCATGTCGGTGATGGCGACACGAATGAAAAACTTCGGTGCACCTTTCACCGAATTCGCATTCCGTGTGTTTCCTATAGTTGGTGAAATATGTCAAGTGGAGGAACTTGGTTCATGACAAATTGAGTTATACTCGGCTGGATTCCCAGCGGGTGTCGTGACAACCCGAGCAGTGCGGGAGTTTACGAAAAAATAAGCCTTCGAGGAAAAGTGGTGCGGTCGGGATTGAGCCGAGAGCCACATACTATACTCGAATTTCCCTTCAATCTCGGTCGATCGTGGAATTTATTATCAGAATTCACTTTCGACGAATGCCGCCTTCGACTCGTGGCGTCTGTCGCACAAAAGAGGTGGTGCTCGTGGAAATCAGTACTGGAAGGGGTTTCTTTCACAATGGCCGAAAGTGACAGGAAAGAAAATCGGATGGCTTTCTGTCCGTGCTTCATTTTAAATATTGACAAAAGTGAATTTTCAATGCCGTCGATAAGTTGAATGCCGTTCGTGCGCAAAAATTTTTCAGAATGTAAATTACTTTTCAATCAGAAAAAGCACAGGACTTCCGGTTTTCGCAATCAACTGCGTATTCCACATCCACGTGGAAAATGCTCTGATCAAGTGGATTAACAGGTTTTACCTGCTTGTAATGATACCAAATCTTTCAGTAGCAAAAGGAAAATTTTCGGGAACTCCGACGACTTTTTCAGGATTGGGATTATTTTTATTAAAAACCTGAGTCCCGCAAAAATCATGCAGATGCTAAAATTTATTTTTAAGTTTTTCATATTCAAAACGAGAAAATGTAGCTGAACTTACTTTTATCGAGGATCGAATAGTAGAAAAAGTGCGCAAAAAGCACACTAAAAAAGACTCAAGGCAAACATGTTTTTCCCGACGCTTGACGAAGTTATTCAGAATATTTTTGCAATGAAAATTTATTTACGACTCGAAAAGCTAAGCAAAAACCACCTGAAGGTTTACAGCATTTTTAAAAGTTTACTTGTGAATAATGTCATTAACAGAAGTAAACTGTAGTAAAATTAACTGCAGTAAAATTGATTATGTTGCATCGTCTTACATTGCATCTCACTACTATGAGAAATTCAGTTTTACCTGAAATTTACCAAAAACATAATAGGAGTGTCTGGTCTGTTTTTTAATAATCATTTTAATATATGCAGAAAAAAACGAATTTGAAAATAGATGGGCAAATTTCATACGAAGTCCATTCAATCCTCGCGATATAAAACCCAACTCAGCTTTCTTTCCGATGGGAAAATATTATTTTTATAATTTAAATTTTAATTCTAGCAGAACCGATGCAAACTAGACTATAAAATTGACAAAGTACTGGAAAGAATATTGAAAATATTTGGTGCGTTTTTTTTAGCAGCTCAACCCGTTACGAAGAGGTTTCTATTTAAATTTTCATTTTTCTCCGGTCAGCTCTGTGTATTGACCACTCATTCGTTTCTAATTCATGCATTAAGCTGTCACAGAAGTTGCATCATTTTAACTTTTATTAGATTTTTAGAAGTACCGGTATTCATCTTCAAGATGCTCATGATTTCTGAGACTTGGTCTGCTAGGGATTGGAAATATACGGAATACGACATCAATGTGAGCCTACGAAGACTCATTCTTCGTAATGTATCCAGTTAATCGTCGATTATTTTCATAATAGAATGCATACAACTGTGCAGTTGGGAAATCTTCGAGGATACAATTTTAAACCTTTTGAGAAATTAATCTCAACATAACAGCTGAAGTCTTCGGCGATTTATTGCACTTACGCCACTCGTCTAAGACTCATGCAAATTTCAGCGCACTCGGAGTTCAGGCACCCATTTCATGGGAATATAAAATTGTGCTAAACGAGAAAAATAATTGAGAATTGCACAGAGAATCGTCAAATAAATTTTGATAATAAAAGAAGTGAATGTGGTCCGTAAAATCCGCATCAATGAGTTCTAAAACGAAAAATTCAAGTACAGTAACAATCTTTGGGATTAAGATTCGAATACGATTATTTTTATTTTATTTTTAACTGCAAAAATGTTTGGTCATCCTTCTTATAGAAGTTTCAAGAATCTGAGATTTACAGTCATTCGCAATACAGCATTATTCAAGGTAGTTCATGCATAAATGGGTAAATACGACGGTTCTCTCTTAACAATTCGGAATCTTTTCTGTAATAGCGATCAGTATGTCTTCTTTGCAATATACCAACGCATTTCAAACTAATAATTTTTGGCTTGAACCCCTTTCATAAAATGGCAATGTTTTCAGACAACCTCCCTGATGGGGAACCATTTTTCTCGACCGACGACTTGGATAACGGACTTATGCATAATAACAGACGTCTCATTCAGCCTCAATGGAATGGTGTTTCTGTGTTTAAATTTTCCAAACGAGCCAAACTCGGATAATTTCCTTCTCCATCTAATGTCATGTCCCTCATACTTTCGCCGAAAAATAATATGAATCCATTTTTGAGTCATTCCCGAGCCCATTTCTACACACCCAGTGAAAAATTTATTCGTACACTATACGCGTACCAGTCGTACCCAGTACGGAATTCATGCATCCGCGACACTGACACACCGACACCAGTCATCAAAAGAGCACCATGATTAAATTTCTACTTGAACAGTGTACAAGGGGCTGCACGGTTCCGCGCGGATTAGCTTGTATGACATATTTCTGCTGTTTTGGAAAACCTTTGAAAATGTAAAAACTGAACATTGGCAGGCACGTATCAACACATGGATCAAATAAGTGAACATTGCGGTGATGGCATTGAGAATGTGTCTGCCTATAGCATCCTGAAACTAGTGAACAGGAGAGAAAAAAAAATGTTTTTAGAAAATGCCTGCCGGTGTGTGTTGAGATCACTTCAAGTCCGCGCGGAAACCTGTAACCCCTTTATAAGCTCGCTGGCCAGTGTTGTTCACGTCGCCTATTGTGACTTCCGACTACCGAAGTGCTGTAGTAGGAAATGCATGTCATGGTGCATTAAAGCCTCGCGCGGAGCGGCAACGCGATAGCACGTGAACCGACTGGCGCTGCTGCTGCTCGACATCCCACCACTTTGCAGACGCTACGCGGGTCTGCGAATGACCAGGAAAGGCCCCGCCTGGGTATGAAACGTAACGAGAGGGTGTCCGGGGTGTGGCAAGTATATAATGGACGAAAGCAAAAAAAGGGGATCCACATTGCAGCGCGTGTCATTCATTTTTCGGACAACGTTCGCCCCTTTCTATAATATATATATACTGTATATACTGTATACGTCCTGCAAAAGGTACATGTCCCCGGGAGTACAGAACAGTACCTATATTTTATGCCGCGCGGGCTTCACTTGTCTTCCCCGCGGGGACCAGGACTGAAATTTTCATCCAAAAAATCGTGGCATTCAAACGGAAAGGAAAAAAAATCGGCTCAAAACTCGATGGATTCAAGGTCCAAAGATTCCCAAAAAAAAAAAAAGAGAAGCCAATCAATTGTTATCAAGGAAGCCCGGAATATCTGCAGTACAGTACAGTACTGGAAAATTGATGATGGATTGGTGTTTCCGTACTATCTCCTGGATGCATTACTGGGCAAAAAACAGTATCTCATTTGAAGGATTTTCTCGTATAGGTTTAATTATATTTACACAGAAGCTCCGTAACTATAATTTAGATTTTTAACGAAATGCTCAAATTACATATATGAATCATTAACTGAATCCAACGTCAGCCAGCAATAATTTTGAAGAAAGGTTTGAATGAATAATAAAAAAGAAGCCAATAAAAGACAAGTGCAAACATGAAATCATAACATCATATGCACAATTGTGCATATGTTTTTATTTTTAAGACCATTTGAGCTGCTAAAACGGGGATTTTCACTGATATTCACATGAAAAAAGCTACATGGGAATATAATTCAAAATCGCTAACAATTACGAAGACGACGGTTTTATTCTAATTTGCCACAAATCGAATCAACTGTTTTAGTCACAGCAAGTTGAATAATAAGCCACAAGAAGCGAAATCTGATCAGCGATTTAAGCAGCATCGTGGTTATTTATCGAGCTTGAGAAAACCCTAAAGGCTATTTTGAACTCTGGTTTCTTGACAGAAGAATGTCAAAGCCAGATGCTTCTATTCAATATTTTCTTCGTCGTCTTTCCTGTTTTCGGAAAACACAACGTAAAACATCGATACAGTAATTCAGTATTTTTGGTCATCGAATTTGCAGCACACGCTTCGGATAATGGACAACATGCAAATGAGTGTGTTTCACAAGATGAGGCAGAAGATACGTACCGTTATTCATCAAAGCAGCTTGTATCTGGTTTTCATGTTGTTGCACCCGACTTGAAATGTCAGTTAAAAACCATCAGCCTTTATTGAACATTTACTATGTACTTTCATTTCCAATTGAAAGGTATTGCNTTAATCTCAACATAACAGCTGAAGTCTTCGGCGATTTATTGCACTTACGCCACTCGTCTAAGACTCATGCAAATTTCAGCGCACTCGGAGTTCAGGCACCCATTTCATGGGAATATAAAATTGTGCTTAACGAGAAAAATGATCGAGAATTGCAGAGAGAATCGTAGAATAAATTTGGATAATAAAAGAAGTGAATGTGGTCCGTAAAATCCGCATCAATGAGTTCTAAAACGAAAAATTCAAGTACAGTAACAATCTTTGGGATTAGGATTCGAATACGATTATTTTTTATTTTATTTTGAACTGCAAAAATGTTTGGTCATCCTTCTTATAGAAGTTTCAAGTATCTGAGATTTACAGTCATTCGCAATACAGCATTATTCAAGCTAGTTCATGCATAAATGGGTAAATACGACGGTTCTCTCTTAACAATTCGGAATCTTTTCTGCAATAGCGATCAGTATGTCTTCTTTGCAATATACCAACGCATTTAAAACTAATAATTTTTGGCTTGAACCCCTTTCATAAAATGGCAATGTTTTCAGACAACCTCCCTGATGGGGAACCATTTTCCTCGACCGACGACTCGGATAACGGACTTATGCATAGCGACAGACTTCTCATTCAGCCTCAATGAAATTTTCTTTCCGTGTTTCAATTTTCCAAACGAGCCAAACTCGGATGATTTCCTTCTCCATCTAATGTCATGTCCCTCATACTTTCGCCCAAAAATAATTTGAATCCATTTTTGAGTCAATCCCGAGCCCATTTCTACACACCCAGTGAAAAATTTATTCGTACACTATACGCGTACCAGTCGTACCCAGTACGGAATTCATGCATCCGCGACACTGACACACCGACACCAGTCATCAAAAGAGCACAAGCGACCGGTCACAACAAGTGCAGCGGATAACACTGAAGGCTGATGGCTTCACGACATCATCCTTTACGTACAGTACCACGTAATTTCGGAGCGCGCCTCGCCGTTGCGCTATCGTGCACTTGGCTGGCGCTGCTGCTGCTCGACATCCCACCACTTTGCAGACGCTACGCGGGTCTGCGAATGACCAGGAAAGGCCCCGCCTGGGTATGAAACGTAACGAGAGGGTGTTCGGGGTGTGGCAAGTATATAATGGACGAAAGCAAAAAAAGGGGATCCACATTGCAGCGCGTGTCATTCATTTTTCGGACAACGTTCGCCCCTTTCTATAATATATACGTAGATGTAAAAGGTACATGTCCCCGGGTGTACAGAACAGTACCTATATTTTATGCCGCGCGGGCTTCACTTGTCTTCTTCACGGGGACCAGGACTGAAATTTTCATCCAAAAAATCGTGGCATTCAAACGGAAAGGAAAAAAAATCGGCTCAAAACTCGATGGATTCAAGGTCCAAAGATTCCCAACAAAAAAAGAGAAGCCAATCAATTGTTATCAAGGAAGCCCGGAATATCTGCAGTACAGTACTGGAAAATTGATGATGGATTGGTGTTTCCGTACTATCTCCTGGATGCATTACTGGGCAAAAAACAGTATCTCATTTGAAGGATTTTCTCCTATAGGTTTAATTATATTTACACAGAAGCTCCGTAACTATAATTTAGATTTTTAACGAAAGGCTCAAATTACATATATGAATCATTGACCGAATCCAACGTCAGCCAGCGTTAATTTTTAAGAAAGGTTTGAATGAATAATAAAAAATAAGCCAATAAAAGTCAAGTGCGAACATGAAATTGTAACATCATGTGCAAAAGAGTGCGAATGTTTTTATTTGTAAGACCATCTGAGCTGCTAAAACGGGGATTTTCACTGATATTCACATGAAAAAAGCTACATGGGAATATAATTCAAAATCGCTAACAAATACGAAGACGACGGTTTTATTCTAATTTGCCACAAATCGAATCAACTGTTTTAGTCACAGCAAGTCGAATAATAAGCCACAAGTAGCGAAATCTGATGATCAGCGATTTAAGCTGCATCGTTGTTATTTACCGAGCTTGAGAAAAACCTAAAGGTTTTTATTAAGCATGTTTTTGTATTTATGATTGGATGATTTCCATTTATCGGACAAAAGCTGCTTTTGAATTCCCGTTTCTTGACAGAAGAATATCAAAGCCAGATGCTTCTATTCATTATTTTTTTCGTGGTCTTTGCTGTTTTCCGAAAACACAGCGTAAAACATCGACACAGTAATTCAGTATTTTTGGTCATCGAATTTGCAGCATACGTATATACGTCCTCAAGCACACGCTTCGATAATGGACAACATGCAAATGAGTGTGTTTCACAAGATGAGGCAGAAGATACGTACCGTTATTCATCAAAGCAGCTTGTATCTGGTTTTCATGTTGTTGCACCCGACTTGAAATGTCAGTTAAAAACCATCAGCCTTTATTGAACATTTACTATGTACTTTCATTTCCAATTGAAAGGTATTGCATGTACCGTTCATTAATTAATTTAAAACGCCATAAACTTCGAATTGAACGACGAATTTAAAAGTGCACGAAATCGAGCGGCGCTCATAGCAATCCAAGTACAATCTATATTTTAAAACATTTCATTAAAATTTCCAAGCAATAAATAATCTAAGAATACTTTTAACGAAGCTGCAAGATTTATTTCCTGTGAGATTTAATAGCTATTTCGAACCAACACCCATCCGGGGTTTCTATGGCTTTGCCATTCCGTGTACTGGATTTATATATAGCATTGAGTCGTTTGGCTGCTATTCAATGAATCATGTCTTCTGATTACAAAACATCTGAACAGGAAAAAAAACAAGTCGTTATTTGAAAACCTCATACTGCTTGAGATCATTTCATTCCTGGCGGAAATTGCTGCAGGAATAATAAAATTTCAGACTGAAAACTTCAAGATGAAATACCATTTTGTTGAATTAAAAAAACGCATTTTCAACAGCAGGAATGGAGGAAAGCAAAAAAAAAAGGCGGGGCATTCAGGAAAAATTTGTTATAATGAAAAATGTGCAACTGTATAACGTTTAAAATTCATATCTGGGAGCATGGCATTTATTCAAGATCCTTCTTTTCTTGCCTTTCTGAGATGTTTTACCATGATGTTTGAAGAACTGTTATCTTCCAAATTAAATTAAAATGTCCATAGTACATCCTCAAAATGTTTTCAGGTTGTTACAATTGTTCTAGTTGTTACAATTATTCTAGTTGTTACAATTGTTCTAGTTGTTACAATTGTTCTAGTTGTTACAATTGTTCTAGTTGTTACAATTGTTCTAGTTGTTACAGTTGTTCTAGTTGTTATAGTTGTACTAGTTGTTCTTGTTGTTCTAGTTGTTCTTGTTGTTCTAGTTGTTACAATTGTTCTAGTGTTACAATTGTTCTAGTTGTTACAATTGTTCTAGTTGTTACAATTGTTCTACTTGTTACAGTTGTTCTAGTTGTTACAGTTGTTCTAGTTGTTCTTGTTGTTCTAGTTGTTACAATTGTTCTAGTTGTTACAATTGTTCTAGTTGTTACATTTGTTCTAGTTGTTACACTGTTCTAGTTGTTACAGTTGTTCTATAGTTGTTACAGTTGTTCTAGTTATATTTCTAGTTGTTCTTGTTGTTCCAGTTGCTCTAATTGTTCCGGTTATTCTTGTTCCACTTGTTCTATTTCTAGTTGTTCTAATTGGCCCAGTTTTTCTAATTGTTTTGATTGTTTTCCTTTTTATATTTGCATCCTTTCTTTGGCTCTTCTAGTCAGTTTTGCTCTGTTAAGTTTTTTATACTGACCTACCTAACCCTCCTAACCCAGACACTTTTTGAAAGAGAGAATGTTCAGGTGAACTGACAAGATCTTACTGTACATTATAAGAACTCAAATTTTAATTTCCACACTGAAAGACAGGAAGTCCAATCCCAGCATAAATAATAGCAATGCATTTTCAGCAGAAAGTACCAGAATCATGGTACAGTACAGGACAAATGTAGACATACCTTTGTCATTCAGTGCTTTGAACGTAATTTGCAAATAAAAAAATTAGTTCGCAATTTTTGAAGAAGGCATCCTGGGTTCCCTGAGTTGCATGTCACTTGCACCTGAACCCAGCACGAAAAAAAAGGACTGTCCAAGGGCAAAATCAGAGTAACGAATCCGTCTGCATGATCAAAGCATTCCATTCCGCTGAAAAAAAACGCAAAATAATTCGACTTCCAAAGCCGCGAAACGATACCAACTATGGCGAATAACAGAGAGAAATAGAGGGAAAAAATGATTTAACCTTGAAGAATTCTCCGTTCCCATTTTTCCTGCACAAACGATCACTCAAAAGAATCTTGCCGTATTGATCAAGGACTACAAGTTTCTTGTATATATTTTTTTATTGTATTTCATTATCACGAGGTAATAAAAAATGAGTAAAACCTCGTTATCCTCTTTGCCTCCACAGTTTGTTCTAATCAAAGATCGAACGGAAAATCGCGGCAGAACTTATCTGCACGAAACCCGCTCCGAAAGTGAGCTAATACGTCATTTTCCTGTCACAATCGCATTTTGTTTTATCAAAAGGAAAACAAAGCGACCGTGCACGTATTGCCCAGAATCTTGGCTTCCATAACTGCATTTTGTATAAGGAAATAATACACAATTTCAGCTGTCAAATGCACTGATTGAATGAATTACTGTACTGTACCGCTGAGCGAAGATACATTCGTGTGTTTTTTAAAGTTCCATACTTTCTTTGCTGACGTCTTTATTCTGGAATGGATGTAAACGCATATATTTTTCTCAAAGAAATATTTGGCAATTTTCTCACCAATATACGGCCTTCTATTTTTTAATGCGGAAGACGAAATTATACCCACTTTAATTTGACGTGACATACTCGCATATTTTATGGGTTTTCCGACGGCCTCATAGCATACGAACTGTATTTGAAATAATAGGATAATACTTTTGACGATGAATCCGATCTGAAAATCCTTGTTAAAAGAATAAGAATTTTTATCCTGTTAATTTACATGTTAGTCGTGCGGACTTCGACGACAATCATCAGATGTTCCTTTTCGAAAAATAATTTTTCGAAGTCACGGGCTCAGCAGTGTAGAAGAAAATACGTTTAAAAAAAAACAGAGGCTTGTTTCAATCATCTTCATTCATCAAACCGTGGTCTGGGGGTTATTTTATTCATCGAGGAAATCCAACATTAAGGTAAGTGCAAAATTTCGCAAAATGCCAGTTAACTTTTCTTCAGTGTACTTTCAGCGTTCGAATAATTGACGCGATACAAGAAAAATTCCTTCAACTACTGATGAATAGAGAAACTAACTCTAATACTGTATACAGGAACTAAAGAAAATCTGGAGGAGAGTGGCCTTTTTTTTAATCGGGGATGATAACCTAAATCTGGAGCTCAAGACCAATAACTAACAATACTTCAATAAATGTTTGCGACAAAAAATAATTCGGTGTAGAGTATTTGGAAATGGCACATATCATTCTATTTTGTCCCTTGATGGTTGCATGCCACATGGCACGAAAACACTCTTCCTCGAGTACCTCCGACTCGCACGCATTTCTGCACGCGCAAATTTCTTTCTCGGTCATGAACCCGACTCGAAACCCAAGCCTGGTGCCCCAGCAGACCTATTTATTCCGAGTCACGTTGAGAATATTTCTCGTGCTTTAATATTAGAAGAAAGCGTAAACAATTCTTAAATCCCCCTTTTATTTTATAATCTTGGGGAATTCAGACAAGCATTTCGCCGCCCACTCACAAAGCATACCGCCGTCGTCAATCAAGGGTTGGTGAAGTTTTCTGCGGCTCACCAACGCAACTTCGAACACGCCCGGAGAGAGTCGAGATAACCGCGATAACATCAAAGAACAATCAAAATTACGGGCTTCTCAGAATTCTGGATTAAAATTTTTGGGAGAAAGGGAAAAGTACGATTCGTCGGCACCAGAACCAAAATGGATCAACTCATCCACGTTCGATGAGAGCTATTCCGGCAATGTAGCATACATATTTTGTTCGTAGCAGTGATTCAATTCATGTGCACTTGATCTCACTGAAACCGACTCGAATTGTGTTTCCGTTATTTCTGCATTCATCTAAAATTACCTGAAACATCCAGAATTTTCCTTGGAATTCAGGTTTACCGAAATATGAAAATTGTACCAACCATTAAAAAAAACTGGGGTTGAACATTTTCCAAGGTGAGTAAACCTAAATTCCCGTCAGATATGGGAAATCTTAATTTTCTGAAGCCGAAATTTTTCAGAAATATCAGAGGAATTAAGGTGCAACCGCCTTGAAACGTTGCGTTGCACATTTCGAAAGAAAAATCAAGTCGCATGCACAATTTCAAAGGGGCTTAAACTCAAAGTCCTTGGACATTTATGAATGTTTTGGGTCATTAAAGATGAGTCCAGTAATAGTGGAAAAAACGTTGGAAGAAGTTTAATCAAGGTTAACTACCGATGCGTAAACGCATCATCGCAATATGCACGAAGCAACTAAAATTCTTTAGCGTCATAATCCGGAATTAAACTGAACCAGAAAGGATTATCGTTATCTTCACTCTGAAACTTTTGCATTTCATGTTTGATGCGGAAAAGAGGAAATCCCAGAAGTGCATCAGGACTTTTCCCGGAGGCTAGAAGTGACCTGTTCTTCATCCAGGGATTCAAGAACTTTCCTGCCAAAGGATTGAAGTTTTGCAGTTCGCACTCTGCGTTCCAAACGAATGTTCTGGGGAACACTCACTTTTATCCAACGTCTGTAGCTTTCAATACTTTTTCTCTCGTTCAATCAATGACAGGACTTGAATCTCAAAAACGGAAAGCTTGTTAGATATTTTGCTCGAGTGAGCACGTAACTTTTCGGGAATAAACAGCGATGCATGAAAGACCGAAATAAGACAAATTGTTAAATGTCAAGAAGCTATTAATCCGCATATAAATTAATGGACAGGAACCAAAATTGCAAAAATGTTTTCAGGTGAGCTCTTTTCGTAAATGGGATATGAAAGCTGCATATATCAGAGAGATTATTTTCTTTTATTCCATTTTACAGTGATTCACTGCATGAGGAAACTATTCCGTTCTGGGATGAAATTACTCTTGCGAAACTTTCCAGAGGCTTACTCTGAAAATTTTTCTTCGGGATAATAGAGACCAGTAATCTTGTGCCAGCACTCGGTTGAACCGCGTAAATATGAAGAAATAAGGAAGAGGCATTTATAAAGCGCGTATTCCAGTGCTTTCTATGCATTCTTTGAAATTTCAGAGAATACGTTCATAAAATTTCCATTGAACCCTAGAAGAATGAGTATTTTTACAAGCAAGCTTAAGAAAACGACATCTTGGAAATATCCGGGGGCCCGGAATTCCTCTTCGACACTCTTCTGTCGTACCATCGGTTTGAAAGTGCTGTTTTCCTCGAGTAATATCCTCTTACTTGAATGATAAAACGACGTTTTTGCGAGCCTGGGACAGCGAACGAATAGAGGAAATATGTGAAAAATTGAAGAATTAAATTTTGCATTTGCTGCCACACTCCATCGAGCTGGAGTCTCAGAGTAAACAATCGATGCGTCTGAAAATAATCCAAACGATTCTCTAATATGAGGTCGTATCAGACAAAATAATACGAACTTTCGGATCCAACAAACAAGAAAGCGACAGAATCTCCACACGAGAGTAAAAAACATAGAACATGGTACTTCTTTTGATTTCGAAGAATATGATCGACGGAAAATTCTTGCGAGTCGATCGATCCTTTCGCATTCTTCATACCATGGGAATCACAACGAATTTTTTCTTCGTCACAAAAAANGTGTCTGCGTCGTGTTTACTCTCGGAATTCCGACGCGACGCAGCCCATCATAAATTGAATCCTTAGCCTAGCAAAAAACCAGCTATACACGATCCCACAATTCAGAAATTCAACCCGACGTTTTACCCCTGCATTAAAATAAATAAGAGCCCAAAAACCCGATGCCCGCGAACAAGTACAGTATATATAAAGTGCAATACATATATTGAAGTATTTATTGTATAATAAAAGAACGCAACGTGCAAGCACTCTATAGTAAACATGGCTTGCTCCAAAAGATTTGATACGCCTGAGAAAACGGGAAGCGGAAGTTTCCTTGAGTCAGTGTAAAACAGAAACACGTTTGCTACTCAAAAACGCAAACCATAGCCTGAAAAAAAACCCCAGCATCGTCTTTTATTTTCCCGGGTAGAGAAACAAAGTTTGAATCAAAGTTTTTTTCTTGAGAAAAAAAAGTATCGAAACCGACGTTGATGTTGCAATCCAATTTAAAGTAACCTCTGATTGCGTACTTCGTCTGAAACAAATTCTTTCGAAAAATTTTCCTCCGTATATTTAATGGCTTCCTCAATATCTTTCCCCAAGGTTTGCCTGATTTCCGCGTGCAGTCATTTCCTACGCATTATTCCATGAAAAGTGATGCAGTTCATGCATCAGACAATTCAAACGTTCAAATGAACATATTACTATACTGTATTGCTAAAAAATTGTCTAGATCCTCTAGAATTTAGATTAATCATTTGAACCACTCCTGCGTACTTATGCCAGATGGTTTGTCAGAATTTTCGATGAACAAAAAACAAGTCAAATCGTACTCTACATCTATAACTCAAAGTCAAAACTCACAATAAACGGGTGAACGAAATTCATCTTCTTACACATATTGGAGGTTGAAGATGAAGAAATAATAATCTTTAAAAAATCCCAATCGATTTCAAGGGCGTATTTTGATTGAAATTGAACAAAATATTCGTAAATAGAAAAAAATGAAGCAATCAAACTTTTCCATGGATGTGGAACTTGGACAGGCTTAACTGTACAATGAACCGGAAAATCTTGGAAGTTTCCCAATTTCAAAAGAATTTGAAAATCCTTGATAGCAAATTTTTCTCCAAACTTTTACACATATGATACAGAGTATACGTATAAGGGAAGAAAATAATACCCGATCGTGCATTAGTCATTAGTAAATCACTGTCATCAAAAAAATAACGCTGAATTCACGATCTTCAATGATTTTCGAGAAGACCATCAAGTATCGTGGAAAAGTTGAACAAGAATTATCCATCATTGATGTCACTAAATGAATGGTTCTTGAGAGGACCATTGATTTGAGTTTGTTTTAGTTAAGGCACATTTACAGTAATTCCGAAGGAGACACGATTCGAAGTTTAAAACTTGCTGAATGGTAGGAACCTTTTATCGAAAGGTGCGAGGAAGAGGTTGCAATAGGCGGATTCTTTTCTTAAAAGAGGATCAAATGAGCGGAATACATATTCAAAAATGTGCAAGCTTTCTCACACCCAGAAAAAGTCAACCTTCATCTGCACAAGGGGCTCAAGAAAGTCGCTGAAATGAATACGGAGATTGCGAAAAAAAAAAAGGGAACCAACCTGTTGCACTTGAAGCAGGCCATGTGGTACGTGAACCCCTGCACGGAAACCCGATCCTGCAGAACCATGAATCCGCAAACGGCGCAAGTGTCGCGGATTTGCGGTCGCACTTTCGGGTTCCACCGTCCCGGAA
>CAJPEX010000876.1:0-76468 GCA_905338405.1 Notodromas monacha
CCAGCTAGAGGAGGTTATCCTCCAGAGTTTTATCTTTGTGGAGAACTAGGACATTATCAATCACCCCAAAGCTTGCTCAACAAATTGGATTGGATA
Organism: Notodromas monacha; assembly: GCA_905338405.1. Classification (NCBI taxonomy): domain Eukaryota; kingdom Metazoa; phylum Arthropoda; class Ostracoda; order Podocopida; family Cyprididae; genus Notodromas; species Notodromas monacha. The sequence continues at coordinate 97 of CAJPEX010000876.1, forward strand.
CTCTCATCCAAATAAACACTGTCATACAGGGAACTTTGAAAAGTAGCCCACCACTCTTGCCAATTTAAGGGACCACTTCTGTCAAAATATGGGATTTGATTCCTCACAATTGAGGCCTGTTGAGTACTTACACTTGGCAATCTGGACTTTTTTAAATGCCCAACATTATAGAAGACTACCTTGTCCTTGCTAGGCTCCGTAATTTGGTCCAGGCTTAATCCAATAGCAACCAGAGCCTGCCTGATCCCCATGCCATGAGCAAAGTTGCGCTTCTTAATTTTTAATTCCTCCTTCAGCTGTTTTGAGAACAACAATAATTGAGAGTCATCAATAGCCTTCTCATGGAGAATTATCTCCATGAGGTTAGGCTCGAGGACTTCTAAAATTGTTGTTATGGTTGCCAGAGGACCATCAGCTGCTTTAATATATTCAATTATTTTCCTGAGTGCATCTTCAACTTCCTGGGCAGGACCAGGAGTTGCATTAAGCTGACCTTCAAGTTGCTCAAATTCCTTTTCCAATGCTTTCTTTCTCATAGCCGCAACTTTGGCCTGCTCTTTTGGATTCATCTCAAGTAATTTTTTATGCATAAGCATTCACATCTGGGGTTCAGGACTGTGCTTCATATATCACAGCCTGGACTCTGGCAGCTGTCCAACCTGATGTTGACCTGCATGAAGTCAATGGAATTTTGTGCACTTAATTGTGCTTTGCATCCAGTAGGTAGACCTCATTTTCAGTGGGTAAGGCATGCTCCGGGGTTCAGGACTGTGGTTCATTTGTCTGTCGGACCTGAGACCGTCGACTCCATCCCTGAGTGACATGCATGTGTCTGTGTAATATTGTGTTGGACTGTTCTCTATATGTAATTATCATTAACCTTGCAAAAATGTATTGTTATTGCAAAGCTTATTGGGGTTTTGGAATTATTTTCAGGTCAGCTGAAAATGGAGAATCATTTGAAACATTTACTTTTAGCTTTTTGCTTTTCAATCCAAAAATTATTTATATTACCTGACAAGAAAAATTCAGGAATCAGCCAAGGTGCATAAAACCTCCAATACTAAAATTAATCATGGCTTTGAAAATAATTTTGAATTTAATAATTTTCAAATTTTAAAATTTTATTTTAATTTTTCAACTTTGAATATTTTTCACAAAACAAAATCTGTAGTAATGTAAATCTAATTTGACGCACAATCCAAATTCAATTCCCCTCCGTCCAATCTAACGATTCCATCATACGCATAAGCGTTACGGACACCCTCCACACCAGACACTGTCCAAACGCCGAATCTACGTCGCTTTGCTCTCGGTAGAAAATATTGTATCAACTGTGTGTGAAGATAAATAAATAAACATTTGAAATACTCTCACGGAGTAACTTTTGCGTTTCCTTCGAAAGTCACGGAAAACGATTTAAATCTCCGATTTTCTTTTCCACTAATTATTAGAAAGCCGTACTCAATGACTGATCATCGTTGATCACACACTTTGGTAAATTATTTTTTGGATAACAAATTTGGCGCAGCCGTAGTTTTCTTTTTCGGAGGGGTGGATCCCTAGAGTTGCTGCATTCAAAGTGCACCAAGTGTAGTGGTTCTTGCAGGTGACACGAATGCTGGTGAAAAAGTTGAAAGTCAGACGAGAAAAAGAGACTGAGGTAAAAAAGTGTTTCTAGAGAGATTTGCTTATTGAGTTACGAATCAATAATTTTAAGTTTCTCACCAACGAATTGTGTACAAAATTTGTTAACAAAATCTTTTACCCAGTCCAAGGAAGAGTAAACTTAAAAAATACCAGTCGTCACTAGAAAAGGGATCCCCCGCGCAAAAGTGAGAGTGTCGAAAGTGACTACGTGAGCCAAGTGCGTTTAGACAACCAAACCTTGAAAAAACACCATGTCGTTGCCTGTCCCTAAGGTAGATGAACTCCCCAGTGTCCACAGGGCAAGAATTGCAAATGAGTCTCCAGAGGCTGTGGTCGGATATTTAACTGAGTTAGTAAGATTGCTTCAAGCTGAGAACGTCCGGGTTAGAGCACTAAGAGATGCCAAACCTAGACCTTCCGCTGAAATCAGAGCAACATTGACAAGAGAAATTGAGTTCCGAGCCGATCAGCTTAAAAGTTACAACTCGATAATAGAGTCTCTCACTCCCAACTTAGCTGTGCTTAACAAAAGTACATTAGCTATCGAGATCACTCAATTGTCATTATTCGCAGCCCATTTGAAAGATGAGACTGAAAGGAGAAAAGCCGAGGTTGGACAAGCTTTGGACCTAAAAACTCAGATACAATCAAGAGAACTTACTTTAAATCAACTTGATGACCCAACCAAGGACGAGGTAGTCTTTTCAACATGAAAACCTTACGCGATTCCAGTGCTTACAAGGGTGACAAAAACATCGCAAATAATATACTGGCAAACATCCCTATGTTCTCGGGAGCCAAAGGCACTTGGGTAGACTGGTGGAATGAAGTCCGCCTAGCTCTAGCCGATTGCAAGGTGACCGATGCGCATATGCGGTCAGTAATACGCCAGAGAGTCACTGGAAAAGCGAAAGAGTTTTTAAACAATGCGACCCCAGGGTTGCTAGACCAACCTTATCCTACAATAGTAAGAGCTCTTGAGAAGGCATAAGGAGGGGATTTGATGGGTTTGGGCGTGTTAAAACTGCAGAAAATCTCGCAAGGTGACCTAGAGAACATCCTTGATTATTTGGTACGCATTAAGAAAATTGGACTAGAGATGTTGGGCGAAGGCCCCAGTAAGATCAAGGTTTTACGAGTTGAAAACTCTGAGCCTAAAATAGTCACTAACCCTATGTTAGCTGAAGAAACTTTGCGACACGAATGTTGCATGGCTCAAATAGATGAGATCATGCTGAGTCACTTTATGGCAGGCTTGCAACCTGATTTTATAAAGAGATTCAGTGTTGTTCCCGTAACGTTAGAGCAAGCAATAGAGGCCGCCACCAATGTTGAAAAATTAAGAAAATTCCAACAGACGGCCGAGTCTTGAAGAGTTTTTCGTACTTCAGCTGTAACCACTAGCGTTAGTCAAGTAGTGCGTACCTGTTACAATTGTGGAAAACCAGGTCACTATGCGACGGAATGTAGGGCACGTGGCGAAGTTCGGATAGGAAACAGTGCAAGTGGCTACCAAGGAGAGCAAAAGGCTTTACCTCCCCCGCGAGGGAGAAGAATGATGCTCTCTTTGCCAGCGGACAGTGGGCTTCCATGCGTGACTAGGGGATCCCGAGACGGTCGATCCCCAAGTCACAGCAAAAGTCCCGACTCCCGATCGTCAAGCCCTGGCCAAGCAAGAGGCCAGGGAAAGGGCCAATGAGGCAAGGGACGCAAGGGAGCTAGATCTCCCTCCAGCAGTCACTCAGTGCGCACAGATAGAAGTGTCTGTGTACACTTCACATCCAAGGAGCAGCTAGATGGCCTGCAAATCGAAGGGATTGAGGAAGTCACAGGCAACAAGTCGGGAAACGACTGCTGACCGGACCTTCCACATCCCCGAAGCTTCCGGTTGTCCTACTCTCCACATCTGTAACTGCTGTCCCTGTCAAGTTCCTCATCAACACAGGATCCAAGGTATTGTTGATTTCTCCTTTATTTGTAACTGGTGACTCCGTTACGCGCACCCCTGGTTTGACGCTGTCAACCATAGAAGATTGGAAAATACCCGTTTGGGGATCTTTAGACGTAATCTTGTGGTTTAAGGACTTACTCCTTGCCAAGGCAACTCTGTTAATTACCAAGATAGCAGACAGAGCATTTGACGGTATTTTAGGGCATGATGTGCTTAAAGCTGAAAATGCTGGGATTAACTTTGGGAAGAAGTGTCTTATCATGTCCAAAGTCTGTATCCCTTTCTGCTCGGAAAGAGATAAAGGCTTTGTTGTCGTAAATTAGTTTATTTTTGATCTTTTACAATCTTCCAAATCCGGACATCTCTGGATCTTCCAATTGTATAACTTACCGTCGCAAGTTATGTTCTAAACTAATTTAGACAATTCTTTGAGAGGAGATTTCTTGATCCTTGTTACCGGGCAAAGTAAATTCAACTCCACTTATATCAAAATGGGTAAGTGAGCTTCATTTCGTGTTCAACAGTAGAGATACTATACGCAACAAACTTCGGACAGCAATGAGCGCGCGATCAACAGAGAGCAGGCGGCTATATAGATTCGGTCAAGTAAAGTTGGGTAAGAATGGTCAGACCCGGATCTGACCTCATTCTAGGTGAGGTTGCGTAACCTTGTAGCGCGTGACTTGCGGGAGATCACGCGGCGGAACCGTGAGACAGACGACGTGACTTTATTCGGAGCGTTGTCTGCTAGGTGAAAGGGGATGAAAAGGGAATGCAATAAAGTTACTGATGACAAGGTAGACGTTACTTTCAGTGGGTAAGGCATGCTCTGGGGTTCAGGACTGTGGTTCATTTGTCACAGCCTGGACTCTGGCAGCTGTCCAACCTGATGTTGACCTGCATGAAGTCAATGGAATTTTGTGCACTTAATTGAGCTTTGCATCCAGTAGGTAGACCTCACTTTCAGTGGGTAAGGCATGCTCTGGGGTTCAGGACTGTGGTTCATTTGTCACAGCCTGGACTCTGGCAGCTGCTGTCCATCCCTGAGTGACATGCATGTGTCTGTGTAATATTGTGTTGGACTGTTCTCTATATGTAATTATCATTAACCTTGCAAAAATTTATTGTTATTGCAAAGCTTATTGGGGTTTTGGAATTATTTTCAGGTCAGCTGAAAATGGAGAATCATTTAAAACATTTACTTTTAGCTTTTTGCTTTTCAATCCAAAAATTAATTATATTACCTGACAAGCAAAATTCAGGAATCAGCCAAGGTGCATAAAACCTCCAATACTAAAATTAATCATGGCTTTGAAAATAATTTTGAATATAATAATTTTCAAATTTTGAAATTTTATTTTAATTTTTCAACTTTGAATATTTTTCACAAAACAAAAGCTGTAGTAATGTAAATCTAATTTGACTGCACATCCAAATTCAACAGAGCTGCGCCATATAGAGAACAGAGCTGCGCCATTACTCTACCATACAGAGAACAGCGCAGCTCTCTTCTCTATATGGCGCAGCTCTGTATGAGAACAGCGCAGCCCTGTATGAGAACAGCGCAGCTCTGTATGAAAACAGCGCAGCTCTGTATGAGAACAGCGCAGCTCTGTATAAGAACAGTGCAGCTCTTTTCTCTTTATGGTGCAGCTCTGTATGGCGCAGCGCTGTGCCATATAGAGAACAGTGCAGCTCTGTGTGAGAACAGTGAGGACAACAGCACAGCTCTGTAAAAAAATACATCACGTGGAGACATTATATGACTCTTTACCGTATAATTAATATATATGTGATATGTCGTAAATTTTTATGAAAACAAAATTTTTCACTTTGATCTTTTAAACTTTAGTGTATTTGTTACGTAGGTTTTCAAAAGACTACAGAAATTTTAATCATCATTAACACATAGAGATCCATGCATATAGAGAACAGATAATTTTTCACATGTATATTTTTACAGAGCTGCGCTGTTCTCTGGGCTGTTCTCATACACAGCTGCAGCAGTATAATATAGCAGTGCACTACAACCTTCAGACATCATGTTGGCTGTGTAGCCTAGTTGTTATGGTGAAGTGCTCTGTTTTCATGGGGCGGTGGTTCGAATCCCCTGCGTGTTTGAAAATTTTCCTTGTATTGTCTTGGGAATGTTGTGTCTGTTGATGTTTGTCTGTGCTTGTCTGTTGCCCTTGAGAGTTTATGTGTGTGTGCTGTCCTACTGGTGTGTGTATGTCTAGATAGTTGCCATTGAATGATAAAAAAGAGTATGCACTACATTTTTGAAGCACCAATTGGCTATAAGTGGGCTGCGCTGTTTATGCAGCATCTGAGCTATACTAAATAAACAGCGCATGCCACTTTAGAGTGGCCTGTGCCATTTATTCATTATGGTGAAGTGCTCTGTTTTCATGGGGCAGTGGTTCGAATCCCCTGCGTGTTTGAAAATTTTCCTTGTATTGTCTCGGGAATGTTGTGTCTGTTGATGTTTGTCTGTGCTTGTCTGTTGCCCTTGAGAGTTTATGTGTGTGTGCTGTCCTACTGGTGTGTGTATGTCTAGATAGTTGCCATTGAATGATAAAAAAGAGTATGCACTACATTTTTGAAGCACCAATTGGCTATAAGTGGGCTGCGCTGTTTATGCAGCATCTGAGCTATACTAAATAAACAGCGCATGCCACTTTAGAGTGGCCTGTGCCATTTATTCAGCATGTGGGCCACTAGAAAAATGCTGTATTAGCAGTGCATGCCCTTTATACAGTTGTATAAATGTTGCGCGCTGTTTATAAGCATTCATCTAGTGGCCCATACGCTGTAGAAACAGCGCGCACCATTTATACAGCTGTATAAAAGGCGCGCGCCAATTATAAAGCATATAGGGCACTATAAATGCTTTAAAAACAGCGCGCCCCCTGTATACAGCTGTATAAATGGTGTGCGCCATTTATAAAGCATATGGGCCACTATAAATGCTGTAAAAACGGCGCGCCCCCTTTATACAGCTGTATAAATGGTGCGCGCCAATTATAAAGCATATGGTCCACTATAAATGCTGTAAAAACGGCGCGCCCCCTTTATACAGCTGTAAAAACGGCGCGCCCCCTTTATACAGCTGTATAAATGGCGTGTGGTGTTTATTTTTCACCCGTTTTTCAAAAAACGGGTGATTCACCCGCATATGACGGCTGAATCTCTCTTAGCCTTAACAAAGCAGGCGTTTGGAGAAAACGGGTGCTCAGCACATTCAAATGGCGTGTGGTGTTTATTTTTCACCCGTTTTTCAAAAAACGGGTGATTCACCCGTATATGACGGCTGAATCTCTCTTAGCCTTAACAAAGCAGGCGTTTGGAGAAAACGGGTGCTCAGCACATTCACCCATACAAACACCCATCTGCCAAAACGGGTGGTTCTACGGGTGATCACCCATTTTTTTTCGACCCAGTACCCGTTTCCCAAAACGGGTGGCTGCTACCCGCATATGACGGGTCTTTGACGGGTGGAAATACGGGTAAATTATTTGCTGGGAGTATGAACTGTTTATTGTAGATGGAGCTAGTAATCTGGGTCCCCCCAACTAGGATAGCTCCGAACTTTGATATCGTGTACAAAATTTTCACGAGAAATCTGCTAGCAGTTGGATTATTTCTGAAATTTTCAATAGGAAAAACGAATTATACATACGTACTGTACTTGAAATTATACACATGCAAGTCTAGAATTGTTTTCATCAAATTTCTGTCTTTGATATTTTGTAAACATATGTTTGCACGAACGAAGCTGAATAAAGAAGAATCCACTTCCGATGATTCGCAAAACCTATTTGTCCGTCAACTGACCTACAATCCAAAATGTCTCCATCTTTGTCAGAAATATTTTCATAAAGGCCATTAGATTGAGCTCGATTTCTCTCATATGCTTCTTCAGCAAAGCCTTCATTCCTGTCACAGCATTGTCTTCTCGCCATGATTTCAGTTGACTGACTAAACTGCTTCTTATTATACCCGAAGACGAAAAAGAAGAACCTGTTGAAGAAACAAGAGTAAGGTTGAGTAACGGAGTAAAACTTTCGCCAAGTTTTACTGTACCTGTAAGACGACTCGTCGCCTTGGAGTACGCCCGTTTCATTTTATTTTTGCAACTTACAGTAAACTGGTGTAACTTTACCCTGTAAGTAAAGACGACTCGTGTGGTTAGCGCGGTTTGCCAACTAAGACTCGGAAAGCGACGAGAACAAGCTGCTCTGTTGCGATGTCGCCGATTGTCACAAGCTTGTTTTGCAACTTCGGGTTGGAAGGGAAGGAAAAAAAAAAGTTAGAATGGCATCGCACGACTTGCGTAGCGCCGATGGTTATTTTCATTTGGTCCGACCTCGTCTCGGAAAACGGTTCTCACGAACGTTATCCAATGTAATTTGTTGTTGCCGAGGTATCAATGCATTGTTTGTTGGTATGGTTCGGATTCAGAGTGTATTTGGTTGATTGCTAATCTTGAGTACATTACATCTATAAAATAGTCATGAAAAAAAAGTGTTCTCACAAAAATCTGTGAATTTCAATGGTGATTTCTGTTGGGATTTTCTTTTTGCAATGGCTAATCGTTTAAATAGCTTTTGTGCGTTTGAAAAGTGCATTCAACTCTGTTCGGACTTTTCAATGGTCTGAGTAATTCGTATTCGTAATTTTGTTTTTCATTTCCGGCTATTGTTGGCAAGTTTTCGTGACGTCGAGGAAAGAATTGTTCAGAAGTACAGTATGCTGACTAATTTTTACTGCAAATTTTTCAGTAAGTTCAAGTTCCGAATGGTGATCTTGGACTGATCGTAATTCTTTGCGTGTATAGGAAGCTTTCGAAGACGATATGCCTTATTTTTTTTTGAAGAGGTGGATTGTTGATTACAAGTAACGTCGTGTAGCCTATGATGTAGTCGATTCTCGCAACAACAAAAATTCGCCAAAAACCCTGATTTACTTCTTGATATCGTTCTGTTTCAACATTTTTTTTAATGTGCTCAACACCTCAGTCTTCAGGATTTATTGTTTCCTCATGTTTGCATATATTCTTTGGCTAAATCCAGACAAGAATATGGCCTCAACACAGGACCAAGCTCAAAAGAAGAAAAGACCATGGCTTTGAAACTGGAACACACTTAAGCCGCATTTTTCGTTTTGAGAATTGGAAAAGTTTTCTCTTGCTTTGTGTTCCTGAGTGAATTTTTGTTTTTCAAATTGACTGCCAATAAAAGCTGAGAGACCTGCACACAATTCCAACATATTCAACCACCACGTTAAATATGCTTTTATCATATTTGAGCTGAAGCCTCATAAGAATATAATAGAATCTCACCAATATCGAAAAATTTGTTCTAAAATCATATCATTCACCTTCAAAGAATTTTTTTTATTCCTCTAGCTGATCGTAGTAAAATATCCAAAAACAGAGCAAGAGCAAGCAAACTGATTTACAGCTAAGATAATTTCGGTTATTCCATTAAAGGCTATTAATTCATGTCCACCTTTTTTCAAAATATGGAACCAAAAATTAAAAAAGCTCTTTGTTTGGATCACACTTTGAGTTCCAATTTTTTCTTTTGCATTTTATAATACAGTGCATATAACCTCATTCATAGAAGGTACACATGGACTCTCTACAACAATCTTGTCTACACCAATTTTACCTGTGCATAACAAATTTAAATTTGGTCACATAGGGTTTCTTCCCAATGTTATATACTGGTTCTAGACAACAAAACTCTCTCTTCAATGCATTACTCTAGTCCCTTGAGTTTTGTTGCAGCAATCCAGTCATCCCAAACACCTTATTTGCATGCAGGCAGTCATGGAAGCCAGCATGAGGCTGGCACCCAGCAAGCTTGCATTGGAATTTGGGAGTTGAGGGACTTCCGCTGCTTAGTTTTTTTCCACTTCTCAGCACTACCTCTAAAATTTTTTGAATCTGTTCGCTTTCTTAACCCTTAGGCGGCGCCGCCAGGATTTATTTGCAAAATTTTGTTTTACTGGTAAAAGAGGAAAGGAAATACCTAGGATGATCCCAAGAGCCAAAGTTAGGAAAAATCCTAATTTATTTTCTACGTAGTGCATACACATTTTTTAAAATTAAAAATTCATTTCCTGCCTGCTGGTTGCATTTTTTTATACATTCCAGCTATAGGATTAGCATAAGGGGGATTTTGAAGACAATGGTTTTTGCTCTACAGGATTGTTGAAATTCAGCCACTTGGCCAAATCTGAGTTTTGTGATCTTTGGTCAAACCAAAATTCACCAAGCATGAAAAAATTTCCCAGAACTACCACACAATTAAAACTGACCAGCAGCTACCACCTGCGCCCCATTTATCCCTAAATACAGCTCTGGAGAACAGCAGTTTAGTGGAAGGTGTTGCCTGACAACTTTTCTGTGGAAAGTTTTCATTGAAATGGTTCCTGTGACCATGCCATATCACTTGGAACAATAAAACTTCATACCTTTTGAAAGGGAGTTGAACAAGCTTTAATTTAATTTGTTTTTTATTTATTTTTCCACAGCTATGGATTGACTGCTAAGATTACGCAAGTCAAAAATTGGTTCATTCTTTTTTGTCCAGCCTATATATAAATATATATGATTGATGTTTTCATTGACATTGTAGACATTTGCTATTAACAAGATTCAGAAAAGAAATGACAGCATTCACTATAGAAAGGAATGACAGCATTTATTGAAAAATTAACAATTATTCATGCAACAGTTTTAAAAAACTCAATTCCAAGACTCAAACATCGCATGCAGGTGTGGATTCAAAAGGTCTTTGACAATATTCAGCTGTCAGGGCAGTCATCAATTGCATGCTAGTGACTCTCAGCTTGGCCAGGTCAGAAAGGATGTCAGGTCCTAGACATTTGGTTAGCTGGAACATCTGGGCCACAACATCAGTTGGATGTCCATGTTCTTTAAGAGGATCATATGGAATGGGCAGGCTTCCATCCGACAACACTGTCACATACGCTACCAGTCAGTACATGAGCTAGGAAGGAGTCAGTCAATATTGAATTTTGATACAGTTGAACCTGTCAAAAGTCAAATTTGAAGAGGCTCCAAATAAATTGGAATTTGGATGGTTGTTGAGTTTGGGAATAAGAATTCATGCATATTGTTGAGGATTCAAACAGAAAAGATCTCAACACAAAAGGAAGGAAGAATAATTTTGAAGAAAATAGGCTTGGTTGAAGAGAAATAAAAATGCGGAATCCGCCTGGGACAAGGCAGGGAATCTCTGGTCAGATTCCAAAAGAAAGTAATGAATATATTTCAGATTTTGTACGAGTCCCAAAACACACAAGAAATTTATAGAAGATTTTAAGTTGAATTTTCCTCTTAGCAAAACTCTCAGTACCCGGGAAGATGCTCCGAGCAACGACTCTTGAAGACTGGTGGTGATATATTGTTAAAATCGGGTTTTTATTAATTTCTTGATTTCTCCTTGATCCAGGATGTGGATCAAGGATGGGGGTTGGCGCCAAGGCATCTGATTGGCTCAACAAAGTTGAGTCAAAGACGTCTTGGCGCCAGATTTTGATTTTTTGGAGGGGGTAAAAAGTTTGTTAGAGGATGTCTCTGGCGGTTTTTTCCTCTTGAGTGGTTTTCCACTTGATTAATTTCTTTCCCGCCGCGTCCGAGATTGATAGATTTATTTATTTATTAATATTGTCCTTGAGTCCCCAACACATATTTTAATCAATGGAAATTATATTCAGGTCAAGTCATTAGAAATGTGCATAATTCACAGGTTCGAAACCTGCAGGGAGATCTCTCAAAAATAGCTTTGCATGTTTGTTTTTTTTTTTTTTTAATTCATTCCTATGTTTTGCCTCAAACCGGTCTTGCAATTTGACTATAAAGGCAACGTGACACAAAACTTTTCGATTTATGGAGACCTAGATTGGATAGTACCAGAGAGAACTTTTCAGTATTTAAATGGAAATTAAAAATAAGGAGGAATTTAAGTGACTCAAAAGCACTAATGCTGTGGAGAATTCAGTCAATTTTAGGTAAGTTTTCCCGCCAGATTTTGAACAAGAGCGGAAAATCTCTTTTCAAACTTGGAGATGAAGTCATCAAAAATTCGCTCATTGATAGATTCCTGTGAGAAAGCAATGAAATGATTTTTTGTTCATTTAAAAATTTCATTAATTCATCTGCTTTACAAAATGTTGATGAAATACTTTCTGTGTTGGATTGACCAGAGAGACATCTACCGCTCATAGGAACTTATTTTTTGATTCTGCAATCAATTTTGCATTTCCCACTTGATTGCAAATTAGCTTCACAGAATGAAGGACACATGGCTTTTTTGTCATTTATTTTTCACAAGTTTTTGCGCGTATAAAGAGAGGAGACTTCGTAATTTATGATGAACCACGTAACATACAGCCCTCTCTTTCTGGCTGATTTACACCTGATGAAAGTTCTCTTGAATTTATAAATTTAAAAAAATTACTGAATGATAAATTGTTGCTTGTTCGACTGCTGGAAACTCACTTCAGGGATAGAAGGCAAGCAGTTGTTCCTTGTCTTCTTCTCCAGGAAGTCAATCAAGATGACGTTCAATGCGCCGGAGTCCCGCAAAGAGCCGAGCATGGTTTTGAAATAGATGTCGCTCTCTATTCGGGCAGCATGAAGCTGTGCAAACTGGTCAGCCCTCCAGCACACCTTTTTCCTGAGTAAGGATCCCTCCACGTCCACGCTGACTTGTGGCCTACGTTCCAACACTTTGAATCGACTCAAAAAGGATCTCCATTTGTTTGACAAGCGCTGCTCACGAGCCACTCTGAGTCTCATCTTTTCTGTGGCTATTTCTAGAGCTGAGAGCCTTTGTTCTGGGTCGGCTGAAAAACTTTTTTTTATTGAATGTGTTATTTACAGTACTGTATAGTGTTGTTATATAGGCGTCTCAATTCCAGATTGGGTCGCACCTGTTTGAAAATATGTGCCTGAGGTGCATCTCACACTTGATGTTCAAAAGTTATACATCATAGCAGCATCTGTCACAAAAATGGTTTTTTTGGAAAACCTATGTTCAGTATTGCAGCAAGATATGGTATGTGAAAGCATTTGCTGTAACTACAGTGTACGATTTTTTAAAACAATTTAAAAAATATTATCTGTAACTTCACTTTTTGTAACATGATTTTATTGAATTCAATCAAGAATTGATGTCTGAATTTACAAATAGTTATATTTTTCCAGAAGTTATGCGCTTAACAACATATCTGCTCCAAAAAAATTGCAAAAATAAAATGCTTTAATACAAAGATTGCTTTAACAATATCTCTTGCAAGAAAATGTAAGAATATGTGTTGTAACAAATTTTGCTTCATAAAGATTTGTTGTAACAAAATAAGCTGTGATAACATGAATTGTTGAATTGAATAAAAAATGTGTGCCTGCATTGCACACACATATCTTTTCATATTGCAAAGATTCCCAGGGTAGTCGGTAATTGGTAGACATGTACAGTATTTAAACAAGAAAAGTCCAATAGGGAATCCGACCGTCTTTTATTCCGACCAGATCGCAAGACTCGAGTAATCAAAATGCCATAGTTGAGGTTTTGTCAAACGTCACTCACGCCTTTCAGAAGCTTCGCAAAATACTCAAAATTCATTCCCGTGCGAGATTCACGCAATTTTTCCTTTCCTTCTTTCTTCTCTTCATCAACTACTGGCTTGAAACAAAATACATGTTCGTGTCAAACAAGCAAGCACCACGTCCGGGTTTTCTTTTCTTTCCTTTTTTTCCTTATTTACAAAAAAGAAATTCGTTGTTCTTGCTCGTATATCTGATCGGCTATACAACAATGTCACGATGAGGGTCAGGCCAAAAGTTTCTTCAGTCGAAGGATAAAAATTAACACGAACGATGGAAGATGTTCAACTTTTTTAAACCTCCAACGTGAAAATTCGAATGTTTCATTGAGATTCGCCAAAACAAAAATCTGCCAAATTCCTAAAATATTTTACGCGAGATTATTGCACGATTAATTCTTAAATTTGATTTTGAACCTACGATTTTGTGTTGCCATGATTTGAAATCTGGAATTATAATTTAAATTGACTAATTTCCGATGTCAAGGGGGTGAATTTATATCATAGTTGTCGCTGCCTCGTGATTTTATAATTAGTCTTATTTCAACCAGTTAATTTTTTTCTTTCATGCGAGGTTTTTGTTGAAAATCTGCTGACGCTATTTCGGAACTCCATGAAGATTGAAATACACTACTGTATACACACTGCAATAATTTCCTCGAGAAAATATAACAACGCAAAATATTCTTCCTTGAAATAAAAACAATACGCATTTCGAAACTTGCGAAGACGGCTGCACATACTTGGACAAAATTTTAATTATTCTTCCGATATGCTTGTTTTTATTTTCTCGCATTTTGTTCATAATAAGATCAACAAATTCGAGATGAAAAATTGAAAGAATGTTCGTGAAATTCTGTGTCTTTCAATAATTCAGAGATTCTCCACACAGAGCTTAAACTTAAATGAAAATCAAATCTTTTTTATTCTATTTTTGAAAAAAGAGCTCACGAAGGCTTTCGACCCAACCCTCATGACGTTTTTCGTTATGTCATCCAGAATATCGACTTGCAGAGAAAAGAAATCAAAATGACCGCAAAAAATAGGAGAAGGAAAAAAAAAACAAAACAAAACAAACGAAATTATCTAAGCTCAACTAAGATCCACACGAATGTCGTCTCCCTTTCACTCATTCGTCCCAAGTATAAATGCACCCACGTGCAGCAGCAGTTTTTAGTTTCCTTCATCGCCGAGGTACGTCAGTGATGTCATTCAGTATCATCAATTGATGGTCAAATTGGCAGTTTTCTTTGCTTGTTTTCGTTTTTTTGTATTGCTTTTAAGTGCTTTTTTTGATGTCGCATATATATCCCACAGCACCTTAATTTTTTTTTTCAATCGCTCAGATTCGGGAAATTCCTACGGCTCCAGAGTGACACGTTTGTAGCAGCCGTCGGGCAGGGCGTCGTTGATGGCCTTGATGTTGCGCACTTCGCTCGTGAGGAATTCCAGCTCCTTTTCGTAATCTGTCATCCAATTATGCTGCGAGATTCAAAAATACAAAGGAATACTTGAGTTGCGAATTTCACGATTATTTTTCCAGCATTTATTCCAAGTATTCAAGCAATGCTGCATTTCTCAGGGGGATATCCCAAAAGAAAAAGCACTTGTGAATACGGGTTGTCAAGAAGAATAAAAATATTGCTTGCGCTGATTCAATAATGATCACAGGTCTTACACATTCCGGGAACAAGGTTTGCTCTCACAATTTCAAAAACTGGTGAACCTATCTAAGTCGAATTTCAAGGGACCAGCAATAAAGATTGACTTTGAGAGGTTCTGTATAGATGTTCCAGCTATAATATAAAGCCCTTTTGTTCTGGGGAATATGGAAAAAGTGTCCAAAAATGCAAATGGTGATATTCTGAGGCTTAAATTGCTTCTTAAATGAGTTGAAAGAATTTTTTTAATTGGAGGCAAGGGTTCATTTGCCCAATTCAATCCTTCACTTCCTTTTAAAACACATCAATTTATACTTTTATTGCTCTTTTATTTTTTGTGTTTAAAAAGTAATTGCCAACAGGCCACAGAAAATTCAACTTATGGAGTTCTAAGGGGAAAAGCCTTCAACTTAGGGAGGTTCTTAATGTATTATCTTTTGAGGGGATTCAGAGGGGGGACCTACAAAAAATTTGACAAGGACAATTCAGCATTGAGAGGTTCAACTGTAGTTCAAAATTGATTGATATACAATCTTTATTTGCTGGTTGTCATAGCATTTGTGGAGTTCACAAAATCTTCACACGTCCCTCCAGATATCCACTTGACAAATATTCCAGCCTATCAAAAATAATTCACAATATAGGTATTGAAAAAATATACATCATATCACATATTTGAATGATGAATTTCCATCTTTTTTGTTATCAAGAATTACAGCACAAGGCACTTACTTAGCACAAAGTAAAGCACTAGGTGTTCAGACAGTTCCCACATACAGTTGCCTTTAACTGATTAAACAATTTAGAAAGAATCTTAAAAGAGGAATTATATAAAGCTAACACTTCTTCCTAGTCCTCTAAGATTTGGGTGAGTGTCTTTTTTATTGAGATGTGAGAGTTCAAACTTCTACGTCTTCTGAAAGCTCAATGCAGCATTGGTTCATTTTCAAAGACCTCTTGAATTTCACCAGAAATTACTTTTCCTATGCTCAGCATTCCACACCATAAGAATTGAGCTTTCAGAAGAGTTATAATACTTGGGAAAGATGATGTAAATATTGATGATACTTGTGAATACTGACATGCGGCAGTGTACACCAATCAATCAAACTCAGGGTGTAAATTTTTACCTGTAGGTTAATTGCAGTGCGGAAGTCCATGAGAGTCTCCTCCAGTCCAGACTGCTGAATTTCGATCTCAACTTCCCGGTATATCCGCTCTAGTCGCTCCAGTTCCCGGATGTCAATTTTGTCAATGCGATTCAAATCTCGGCGGATTTCTTCAACTTTCGCCAGGCCGTCTTTCACGCGATCTCTGGCAGTGGCGGCATTGGCTTTGGCCTGTTCCGCCTTCTCCAATGCTAGCCGACTCACGTTCTTGTCCCTTTGCGCCTGGTCCTGGTAGTTTTCCAATCGTTCATCCAATCTCCGGACCTGCGAGGAAAAAAATGAGATAATTAAAAAAACAAAGGTAACACCTCTTCCTTCCCGAATTTTTGTTCCTGCGAAAATTTGGCTGAATCTTGGAATTTATTGCTTCGGCGATTTTTTAAGGTTACCAAAGGGCTCCGATAAAATGTCTTAAATGTCCGAAACATTTTTCAACGCTTTTGAATTTCAACGTAAAATCGCCGAAGTAAATAATTTCAGATTGAATTTAGAAATAAAGCATGCGATAGGAATCCTGAGCTATCACGGCTTTCCATTCAGCGCTTTTCAAGGAATTTATGGGACCAAAATGAAAAAAATGCACAGCATACAACGAAAAGCGATGGACCAAAAACTAATTTCGAGGTAGAGAATCCTCCATTTTCGGAAATCTTTAAATATAAAATCGCAAAAACAATAATTTCAGACGAAAATTCAGGAATAAAAAACACGCAGCATGAATCTTAACCTGGCTAAGCACATGGGCTTTTTCATTCAGCAATTTTTGCGATTTTTTTATTAATTTTGTGACCAAAAGGCGGAAATGTGTAATACGGTATACTTTATATTGTACAACGAAATTCCATGTACTAGAAAAAAAATTCGTTGTAGAGAAAATTTCGTCGTGGAGAATCCCTTCAACATGCAGAGAGAACCCTGTAAAACCAAACAAAACAAAAAAACATTGTCATGCAGGTGCTGAGAAAATTGTTGCAGACAAAACCTGATACAGTTTGAGATGACTCCAATATCACCTGTATATAATTACTGTGCTATTACAGTTGAACCTCCCTAAGTCTAACCTCCCTAAGTCAAATACCTCCATAACTCAAATTGTTTTCAAGTCCCTGTCTGGATTCCCTCAGAAACAATGCATCAAAAACCTCTGTAACTCAAAGTATTTTTCTCTCAAAACCTCTGTAAGTTAAATTTTCCTGAGCCTTTTTGGTTATTATTTCCTTGAAATATGACAGAGAAAATCAATAAAACAAATGAATTTATGCATCTTGAATTAGTGAAAGACTAATTTAACAAATGAATCCCTGCCTCCAAGTTCAGCAAGCTGTAAACTCATTACACAATAAGTTTAGGCCCAGAATATCCTCATCTACAATTTCCCACAATTTTTTTTTACTTTTCCTCACAGCAAAAATGCTTGTTTCCTTCACTCAAAAGCTCAAAAAAAAATTTAGTAGATTAAAAAATTAATCTAAAAAACCACGTTTTCAATTTGATCCAGACAAACAAACAGACAAGAAAGCGAATTAATAAAAACGTGTTAATAAAAATGAAAACCTCCCCAAATCAAAACCTCCACAAATCGATTTTTTTTCCTGGTCTCCAGAGGTTCATCAACGCACCTCAATGTCGATGTCATTGGTCTTGGCTTTCAATTCCGTGGCCTGGTTTTTCGTGGCCCGGGTCTCTTCTTCGACCTGACCGGCCTGGTTCGACGCGCTGTTGCTCAAGACCTCGGCCTGTTCCGCGATGCTGCGAGCCTGGTCGGCTTCTTGTTCCGCCCCGCGGAGTGCTTGATGCGCCTTCACCGTCAACTGCTCGGCTTCCTCAATCAGTCGCGTGATGTCGTCGATCGTTTGCAACGAGTTTGCGGCTCTGTCTTTGCTCTCTTGAACCTTAACGGAACAATAAATATTCATCAAGTACAGTGAAATCTCGGCACAACTACTTATGTAAGCCGTTTTGGGACCAGCAAAAGCTCATTTCATTACAAATCGATTTCGGGAACACCGCTCTTGCCTTTCTTTTTCATGTAGACCAACTAAACCAAGGTTTTCAACTAACGGACCAAAAGTACTTTATACAAGTCAACCCTCTGATTTAGTGCCACCCTCGCATAGTGCCACAAATTTACTTGGTACAAATCTCCGCGGGCCCAAAAAGGTTGGGGAACACTGGCATAGAGAATTAGTCTCACGCACCTGGCCATCGAAATCTTTGAGAGTGTTGAGAGTTTTCTCAGCCTCCGCCAAAATCGTGTCTCCTCTGCGCACAGCCTCATCCGCGTCCGCTTTTGCAGAATCAACCTCCGCAAGCAAGGAATCGGCAATTTGTTGCTGCTGAATTCCACGCTCCAGCAATTCCGCAGTGTCCTATACAGCAGTACAAGACATTTTTTGAAAAGTCAGCCACTCCAAGGGATACAGTAGATACGATTCGTTTTCGGCGAAAAGAAAAATTGTAAAAACGCGGCTGACAATGCCATTGGACGCGAGTCGGCAATCAAACTTTTCCTTGAACAGTTGAGCATTTCCATTCGTGAAATGAAAACATTTTATCATTCGAAAATTACCAGTGTTGTAATGAACGCCTATATAGAGTGTAAACTTGAGTTTTGGTGCAGTCGAAATGACACCATATTTGTTCTTTTAATTTGGAAGAAAAACGATCGAATGCACAAACTATTTATCTTCTGGAAAATATGTTCTCAGCAGGAAGAATAAGCATCCTAATGTGCGCAAAAAACAAATAAATGCTCATAAATATCCCATAAACCTTCAAATGCGTCATAAGATCTTAATAATGAAGATGTACAGTGTTGGACGTTGGTAAATCGAACCTCTGTATAATAAATCGAATACCTCCCTAAGTTGATTATTTTGTTATTCAAAACTCCGTCTGAATGCCCTTAGAAGAAATGTATTAAAAACCACTCATGTCAAATGGTTTTCCTGTCAAACCTCTAACACAATTTTCTGAGGCCTTTTTGCTATTATTTTCTTCACACAGGAAAGAGAAAATCAATGTAAAATCTAACTTGAGGTGTTTTGAAAGGAAGTGGAAGACTAATTGGGCAAATGAACCTTTGAATCCAAGCTCAACATCTTTTCAACTCATTTAAGAAGCAATTTAAGGCCCAGAATATTACCAATTACAATTTCTGGAAATTCTTCTATCCTTTCCACAACAACAAAAAAGTTTGTTTCCCTACCTAAAAACCTCCCCATCTCCAAACTTTGCTAAGTCAAAACCTCTCTCTAAGTCGAACTTTTTTTCTGGTCCCTTGAAATTCGACTCACAGAGGTTCGACTGTAATTCGTAATTCGGATGACGCTGTTTAAAATTGAGGAGCTCATCTTGTGAAATGTTTATTCCAAGCATTTAAAGTTCTTCCCAAAACCGTCATGCGATGTGATTTTGAATAGGCAAATAACATTTCCAAGCCCATTAAGTTATGATCTACTCAGCAATTTTTGCAGTTTTTCATCAGGGCAATGAAAAAAAGTTTTCGTTCTACTTCGGAAATTTTTTTTCACATGAGGTTGAATCTTTGGATATGGCCATAGCAATTTCGATATGACAGATAAAAATGTGAAACATACATCGTCAATTCAAATCTAAATTCGGATTTGTAGAGGCCACGCACAGGTAGTAATTTACTGCAATTCTTCCTTGGAAATCGGACCAAAATGCGCCAGTTCACCCCGAAAAAGTATTTGTTTCCAGCGACTCGGTTTTCCTTAGATTATCCATGCGATGGTGTTCGTCTCAAGTCTTAGATTACATCACTTTCAGCACATGAACACAGGTGTCGCCCGCATATATTCCGCGCTTTTGACCATAAACAACCTCGAATATTCCGTCTATTTTATTATTTTATTTTATTTTTTTCACGAAAATGTTCCCAAAGAATTACCTTGATCTTGGTATCTGTCACGCGCAACAACTCTTCGTTTTCCCGCACAAGCTCAACAGCATTTTTCGCAACTTCCTCGGCTTCTTCCCTGATTCTGGCCGATTCCGCGTCCAGTGCTGCTGTATCCAGGTCAGGTACGGAGACCAACCTGGCCTCAGAAACCAGGTTCATGGCCTTGTCTCGGGCTTCACTCGACTCCGTGTGGCTTCGAGACGATTGTTCCTGAGTGTCTCGCAGCAAAGTCGTGAGTAGAGTCGTCTCCTTGTCCAGTTGCTCCAATTTTTGCCTGTAAGGAGTTGAAAATTCCAACAATAATTGCCTCAAACTGGATTATTATTTTTTCATTTTATTTCACTTTGCAAAAACTGACAGCTGTTATTGCTACAGTCAAACCTGAATAAAGCCGTCACGATTTTTCTGTCAGGTTTTGTGGCGGTTTTACGGGGTTAGGTGGTTTATCAAAAAAGATAAAATAATAAGAAAATCAACTAGAATACAGGAAATAAAATTCTTATTGTTCGAGAAAACAATCACAATAACTCTGCAAATGCATAGATAATATCTAGCTGATATTTTCAAGAATGACATCTTTGTGTTTGTGTTTCTTTCTCTAAATGAAGATCTCTTGCAGAAACTTGATTCTTTTGCTTTCAAAGCGGAAAATAAATTGTTTTATCTATTTTTCTTACTTAACTTTCCCACGGTAAAATAACGTCATTTTCAACTTACTTAGTCTCAGAAAGCTGGTTGTAAGCACGATCAGCAAGATTGAACGCTTCTGTGGAAATGTTCAGAGCTTCCTGGGCCATGTTTTGGATGTCGTCGGCTTCTCTTTCGTGTCTAAAATTAAAATAATTTCAAGCATCATGAAATCACGAATGACAATGTGGAATACAAATTCGCATAGATCAGGAAAATGAGCGGGGAAGATTTACTTGTCGGCCAATTGACGGGCTTGGCGAGAAATTTCCGACATTCTCTCGCTCTGCTGACCGAATTGTTTCGAGCGTTCTTCGGCACGACGCAAAGCATCTCCGCCTTCCTGGTCCAAGAATGTCTCGGCATTCTGAAAAATTTTCAAAAGTCCGGTAATTTAATCAACGGCCATTTTCAATTAAAATTTTCATTTCCTCGATTATTGGCTACATTTTCTCAACAGAAATGTGTGTTTCAAAACGCTGGCGAAGCCTATGAAACACAAATTTGAAAAATTCGGCGTATGTTTGGAATGTCTCAGATTTGCGCTGACCTGGATTTGGAACATTCAGAAAATAATAAATTTAAGTAGAGATTTATCAAGCATTGCTCATTATCTTTTCGATTCTTATTCCAAAGCAAAAGTCTTTTTTTTCTCAAAGTAAGAACCTGCTGCTAGAAACTTTAAATAAAACGGAATTCCAGCTTTATTCATGCGCGAACGTTTTTCTTTTCAAAGTTCTTGAATGCGAGTGACTCAAATAAATAGTTTTTTCTTCAAGAGAGGCCAACATCCAAAATTAAAATTTTCACCACTCCTATCCACTCGATTGAATATAGCTTCTACCTCGATGTAATATTCAAGACTCTTTGGAATATTCCCGAAAAAATGTCTTCTAGTTTAAGGAGGGATTTACCAAGCATTTCCCATTATCTTTTCGACAATTATCCCAAAGCAAAATATTTTTTTCTGAATCGGAAGAGCCTGAGAACCCGACGATATAATTTAAGCAAATCGGACGTAATTTCAGCTTTTATTCATACACAGACAGCATTTTTTTAAATTTTGAAATTTATGCAGCTGAAATATTTTTCTTCTTCAACGAATGCCAGCATTCAAAATCAGCTAAAAATCGAGTGAAGATGGATGGAATCAATCTCGCTGTAAGTTCCGTCTACACTTTATAGAAATATTGTACGTTGTACGAATGAAGAATGTAAATAAGACACCTTGAGAATTTCTTTGGCTTGGGAAATGATGGTCTCCGTTTGATACGCCGCACTATCTCCTCTTCCGGCCTTTTCCGTGGAGTCTCTGACGGTGTCGTAAATGACCGACAGCTTCGCAGTCATGGTTTCCATTCGTTTTTGCAACTCTAGGAGCTGTTCTGCTAAACTAATATTTCCTCCTGCAATGAAACAATAAAATGAATGGATGAAACACGAAGAATGTCTTTAAAATTGTGAGCCTTGGAAAATTAATTAAGATTTTTTTTTTAATTGCTGCGTAATATCGCGAATTTTAAATGGAGATATACCCTCGAAAAATCCCCAATTAGTCAAATTTCACTGGAACTTTCCGGGTTTTCTTGAACGTCTCACGTCTTCAATTTTATAGTAAGAAACTAAGAATCTCACAAAAAATAAGGCACTCCGTGGATCAGAAATAGAGTCGAGCCTATTTGGACTGCCAAAAAAACTTCGACTTACGGAATTTTCAAGTTAGCTTTTTTGTGGAAAAAATGTCCAAATAATTACAGGGATGTAAAATTGGTGGTTTTTGGGTCTCGAGCTGCTGGATAAATGAGATTGCAGTAAGCTGGACTTTAAAACAAGGGTAAAATTGCCAAGTTATTCACTCCTTAAAAATAACCCAATCAGATTTTTATCGTCCCTCATTTTTTTCTTCAACTCCAAAATAATACCACAAAAAGCAATGCAAAAATTTGAGTAATAGAGGCTATTCGAGGGGAAATTCTTTCGAGTTACGGAGGTTTGAATAGCACTGTTCTTAAGGGAATTCAGACAGGACCACAAAAAAAATTGAAAGTAGGGGGTTTTGATTTGGGGAGGTTTGACATATACAGGTTCACCTGCAGTTCATTGTACGGAGAACACCATTGAAGCAAGAGGAGCTGCGTCTACATCACATTTTGCAAAGGTTAAATAATGAAATACAAAAAAATGTTTCATTTGCGCGGAAAATTTTGCTTTAGGTAAATTTGCAGCGGGAAGAGTTCATCTCTAAAATGCCAACTTTATTTAACCAGCATTAAAAAACTTCAAGCTGAAACTGCAATAAAACTCGGAAAATAATTTTATTAAACTTGTCATTATAAAATTGTTATCCCGTAACTAAAGAAGTGTGGCTACAGTTTTTTCTGCTTAGAAAATTTAGAATTAGAATTTGGCGAAGGGTTTTTTTTTTCTCTGGCGAAGAATCCAGTGCTTGTGCTGTGGGCTGTGTTTTTTTTTTCATCTGCTTTTTTTTTTTTAATGAGTGTTATCTTATACATCCCCAGTTTCCGTTTCTATTTTTTTTCTTTCAGAAAAATAAAATCCCGTTTTGTGGGTTTCTTTTAAAGAGGTCCCAGCCTCACAACGGCTTTTTCCTGTACTGCATTTACTTCATTTCACGCACTAGCTCCGTCGGACCTAAAATCAAGAAATCATTTGTCGTAAAATCGAGTCTTTTGACAGAAATATCATTCATAAGTTCAGGTCCTCTGCGAAAAATAACTGACCAGCAACAGCATCCGTGGATCGCTTGGCATCTTCCAGAAGCTTGTTGACGTCAAACTGAACTCGCCGCAATTCGCTCTCGAAATTGGCGTCTTCTATCAGCGTCCTATTGTTGGCAATCTCGTCCAGCAGCTTTTGAATTTGGCCGATTTTGGCACGGTGTTCCTCGACGGCCAGAAGCACGAGGGAGTAACAAGCCGGACATTCTCGACAGCCCGACTGTCGATCGTACCTGTTCTCTGCGCACCTGTCACACCGTCGCCCTGTCACACCTTCTCGACACGGACACGATCCGTCTGTGTCGCACTGCAGTGACAAGGATCCTGACGGGGAACATGGGACAAAAACGAAATACAGTTATTTCGTAAATCAAATCACAAGTTTTTTTTCAATTTCCAACGCGCGATGAGTCATTTTAGAGGTTCAGTCTTACCACAAGTTTATAGGTCAGTGTAAATTTACTGGTGTTACTCCATCACCAAAACACACTCTTTTCTTATGCAAAGTATTCCACATCATATGAATGGAACTTTCAAAAGAAACCATTCTAACAAGTTGATAAAAAAGGTACTTCATCAAATCTTAGAGGATTAGGAAGAATTGCTGCTAGCTTTATATGATTTCTTTCCAGATTCTTCATAAAATTTTGAATCTACAGTATTGATACTAATTTATATGGGAACAGGATTAACATGTTGTGCTTTAATTTGTGCTTAGTAATTGACATGTGCTGTGATTATTGTCGTAAAAATAAAATAAAGAATAATGATGAGGTGATTCATTATTTATACATTTGTAAATACTGTACTGTGATTTACAGAATAGTACTGTATATTCTTTTAATCCCCATGCAGTGAAGTATTTTTTTTTTGCCAGAATGGATGTGTGGGGGATGTGGGCATTTTTGAACCTTGTGAACGCTGGCACGTGGCAAATGAAGAAATTTAACGTACACTGATTCGATACCGAAGATGAGTCAATGTTACGCACTGATTTTCAATCTAATCGTTTTTCATTTCCCAATCTTAAATGGGCTTTTTTTTTAAATAGCATCACGTGTTCTTTTAAATATTTTTTTTTTAAATAGCATCATGGCGAGAATCGATCTTTACCCATGCCATCACATTCGCAAGGCTTGCAGCCGTCGTAGGAGAACCCGTAGAAATAATCGGCACATTGGTCACACTTGAGTCCGACGACGCCGGGTTTGCAGAAACATTGGCCAGTTTCAGGATGGCAAGTCTGGTTCATCGAACCGATTGCATTGCACTGGCAAGCTTCGCAACCCTGAAAAAAAATATTATAAAAATACATGAATATATGTAGTAACCGAGTGAGAGACAATTCTGAATATTCTGGGTCGTCATCGGAGAATACCCTTGCGAACTCAATTTGAAAACTGGGACTCTTTCGTTCAATTTCCGATTCAAATCAATTCTGCTTCACAAATTCGAAGGAATCTATGGTGATGCAGCGATGAAGAGTAATCTTCAGAAAAATCATGAATTCCACTCAAAGCTTACTGCACATTTTTTTGAATCGTTCTTCTCTAACCTGATCACACGATTTTCCTCGATTTTGGCAATGAAAAAAAAATGGCAAGGCATAATTTGTTTTTTTTAACATGGCTGAATTCGGTGAACTTACTGCTCCACTCCGGATATTGAAGAACCCGTCGGCGCATCGGTCGCATTTTTGCCCAATGACGTAAGGTTTGCAAGAACACTGGCCAGTGAGCTGGTCGCAACTGTAAGTCACGAAGGACTTGTCTTGGTACCCATCACCACCATGTGTGATGGTCTCCACTGTGCCAACGGGGAAACATCCACAAGGTTTGCAATCTCCCTGTTTAAAAAAAAAGAAATCACGGAATCATTTCGGGCTCTTTCTTCAGCAAAAATTGAATTTTGCAACATATTTTTCTTGAAATGCTAAAAAAAATGTAAATACTTGATAAATGTAAGCTTATTTTTTGGAAGAAAAAATGTGACGGAATCTTAAGCGAAATTTTACGTCAGGATTTATTGAATTTATTGAAATGAAGCAGTTTAAACAAGAACAGTGTGATACAGATTTAAAGAAATGATCCATGCTTTTCACATAAGCTGGCCCTTTTTTTTGGGGGGGGGGAGAAATAATGAAATATATGAAAGTTCATTCGCCACAAAAGTCTGGATACGTCCCATATTATTCCTTGAAAAGCCTGATTTTTTTGGACAGGTGAAATCAACCTACGGCCATTATTTTTTTTTTGAAATCATCATCTAGTTGAACCATACAAATTACACTTTACACACCTTGGGGATGCTGAGAGGGTCTCCGTAGTAGCCAGGACGACATTCTTCGCATTGTGGCCCAGCCGTGTTGTAAATGCACTTGAGACATTCTCCTGTTGTCCTCCGGCAATTCCCGACAGCATTGGGATCGATATTTCCGTTGCAGTCGCACTTCTGACAGGGTGTGCTCACGGGTCCTTGTTTCCCACTTGGGTCTCCGAAATAACCGTCGGAGCAAACATCACACCTTTTGCCTGCATAGGGAAATGAGTAGTCGCATTCAAATTCATGCAACCATTTCATTCATGTACCGGTCTTTTCATGATCGATTTCCAAATAATTTTTGAAGAAATGTCAAGGTATGGATCTAATAATGCGAATTGATTGTCTTTGTTAGCCTGTATAATGACGGATGGCATTCATTGGAAATATTTAATGAATGATGTTGTTTACAGTGGTGACACAGAACCCCAGCGAAATCCCTTATAAGAACATGAAAGCAAGGCAAATTTTCAACACAATAAAAATATTTTGAAAATATTTTATTCGCTGCAAGAAAAATATTAGTTGTTCCCTAGCGCGGATAACCTATTCCAAATGTACAAAGTCAGCAGCATTACTCAATTAACAGACTTTCTGAACGACGCATTCATGAAAAGATCGAAAGTCTGTCATCCAAAGGCCGAAAATTTTTCTTGATTGTAGAAATTCCAAGACATGGTGTTCACGCACTGCCTATTAAAAATAAAATTACTGACGTGACAGCTAAATGACGAGAATTTTGAATTGGACCATGGCAGTTACTCATGCATGTTTCACGCTGTTCACAGAATTTCATATTCCCTTCATTTCAAGAGGAATCCAGGTTAAATTCCACCCAAAACTTCAATCATTTTAGTAAGAAAAAAAGATATCGAAGTTGTAACCTGGATTCCTTCGGATATCAAAGGCAAATAAACGCGTTTGGATATTGTGAAACATGCATGAGGACCTGCTATGTTCCAATTCGAAATTCGAAGATTTTGAAAAATACATATATATCGAAATGGGGTCGATTGAATAATCCATGTGCGAGCTTTTTTTTTTCAAGAGTCAATTTACCCTATGGCATTATATCTAGACCCCACTTTACAGGTTATGCCAGTATGGTACCACAACGGAATGCAAAGGACCAGAAAAAAAAAACTCGTTCTGCAGAGAACTTCTTTGTAGGGAACCCCTGTAATATGGGGAGAGAACCATTTGGGCCCAAAATAAAATTCGTCGTACAGTGAAAATCGTTGCTGATGACAAGGTCGTCGTAGAGAAATTCCACCTGATGTACGAGGTTTTTGTTGTTGTTATACTTACCGGAGTATCCTTCAGCACATTCTGTACAGATGACGCTGCCGTCGGTGATTTGAATGCAGGGGCCATCGTTGGGACACGGACACGGCTTGCAGTCTTCCTTCGTGCCCACCACTGCGTTTCCGTAAAACCCTCTGGCACATCTTTCGCAATTATCACCCGCAGTGTTGTCAGCGCAAATGCATTTCCCGGATTCCGCGTCGCAGACATCGGCGTGGCCGTGGCAATTGCAGGGATCGCACTTGGCGAATGGGCCACCCAGTGGAGGCGAGTGATGGAACCTATACATGATATTTCAGAAATTTCGGTGAGATGTGAAATATGAGTGTTTGGAAAATTCTTTTTTGTCTTTTTCGTTGGGGGTCGAGAAAAAAATAATCAGGAGAATACATTTTCTATAGGGAAATAACTGTTCGCACAAGTGCAGACTCAACAAACTCAAAAAGTCTTATACACTAAAAATAAGCTCAAATCACAAAGAATAAATTTTCATCTCGAGCGAGCTAAATTCTTGCTCAACAAATCTTTTAATTAGGTTAGGAGGAAAATTCAGAGGTATCTGTCCCACATGGAATACAGTATCAAACCTCTTCAAGTTGAACTTCAAAGGACCAGCAAAAACGTCGAGTCAGGGAGATTTTGACTCGGGGAAATGAGCATTTTTTGCTGGTGGAAAGATAGAAGAATTATTACCAGAAATTTTAATTGGTGATATTTTTGGGGCCGTAAATTGCTTCTTGAATGAGTTGAAAGGATGCTGGACTTGGAGACAAGGGTTCAGTTGACCAATTACTATTTCACTTCCTTTTAAAATGAATCGTTACAGTTTTTATCGCTTTTCTCTTCCCCTTTTCAGTGAAATAATCGCCGAAAAGCCTTAAGAAATTCGATTTATGCATTTTAAGAGAGAAAGCATTTGAGTTAGGGAGGTTGTTAATGCATTGTTTCTAAGGAAATTCAGAAAGGGACTCGAAAAAATTTTGACATAGGTGTGCAATGCCACAAAAAACTCACACTACAAATATTCAAACAAAAACACACACAGCCAGCTGACTTTGGAAACAGCAAAACCGGTCCTCCAACACAATATCTGCAGATTACAATCTACAAAAACCAGCAGAGAACAATTCACTTTGCCTGCTGATTTTGTTTGGCTTGCATGATCTAATTACTCATTGTGAAATCTCACTTGAATCACTGTTTGATATTCTGTGGGTGACTGAGAAAAAGAGCTATGCGCCTGATGGAGACTAAGTTCTTGACCGGAAATGGCTCATCCTGAATTTTCTCATTTCCATTTCTACTCCAAATTTCTGTTCATTCGATTCCTTTGTCTGGGCTCTTCAATAAGATATATAGGGAGGTGTTTGACTTCAGGCGGTTCGAGTCATCGAGGTTCAAACTAAACAAATCCCCCTTTTTTTGTTTCCTCTAGCTTATCTTCCTGACCTGGGGGCACAGGACTCGCAGAACTGGCCCACGTAGCCCTCTGGACAGGTGCACATCTCGAGCCAGTCGGCAGCCGGGCCAGTCAGGCCTCGTCGCGCAGACTCCAGCTCTACATGCTCCAAGAAACCGACACCGCGAGGATTGAAAGTGCCACGGATCCGGATGCTCGTCACATTGCTCAGCACTGTCATGAAGTCCTTGGCACTCATCCGACGGCTCCATCTGTAGTCCGGGTGTTCGTGCAATACAAACCGGAATTCTTGTGTCTGTGAGAAAAAAAAACAGAACAAATATAATATATTTTTTGAACATCTTGCAGTGGTGCCCAACTCAAAACTGGTGGCGGGCCACATGGCAAGAAGGCGAGTCTATGCGGGCCACAAGAAAAAAAATCATGACCTATAATTAAAATTGTCTGTGGGTGGAGGGGTAATTCAAAAAAATGTTCACATTCTGCAAAACCTCTTCCAATGCAACCCTACAATGCCCTGAAATAGTCAAATTAAGGTTCAATTCCCTGCCTTCGTTATCATACATTAACTGATGGTAAGAATGGTGTGATAGACATAGCAAAAAAACGCTCATAATACGAGGGCATCATCGGTAAAGCTGTCCATCAATAAGAAAATTCATCCGAGCTTGTAATTAAACTTTTTACGATTTCCCGCATGCAAATTCAGACAAAAAGAATATTTTTAATGTAAAAAGTCATTAATTTCCGTGAAATTGTCGCAGTCAATATTTTCGGGGTAGAGTAAAAAACACAATAGCACTGAGAAAGATCTTCCTGGATCAAAAATTCCTCCGAGCTTCTCATCCCGAACTTTTTGACAATGCCATGCACGCGAATTCCGGGGAAAAAAATTTTCAACGTAGAAAAGTTAAATTTTTCTGCAAATATTCGCCTGTAACTCGTTCCGGAATTTCCGCAGTGTCATCTGTCCCCTGAATTCCGAAAAATTGCAACAAAAAATAACGAAAAGGTCCCTAATTTGCATCACACACAAAATTAACATGGTTTTGTTGAATCCTCGCTTACTTGAATGCTTGGAAGGGTGTTCCCAGGACCAAAGATTGGCTGCGAAATCGTCATACCATTGCCTTCAATGATAAGATCATCAGCTCTAACTTTGGATCCCACTTCTCCGATCCGCAGCCGAAAAACGAGTTGCTGATTGTACGACGCTCGCTGATCGCCCAAAAATTTACCTGAAAAATTAAATCAGAGAGTTAATGACATTTCATAAATATTCATGTGCAATACATAGGAATGAATTTGGTATTTTGATGCTTTCACAAAATCGACTGCCACTGCTCAACTGTGGGAAAATGTGAGATTTGGACGCATTATTGAGATTGAGGGTTGTTTTCAAATCCAAGTCAAGGAAATCAGATTTAAACCAACGGATCCTTGGAAGAAAAAATTTCTGAGTCCTACATTAAAGCCAAACAAACCTCTGATTGTTCTTGCGTAATCCATTTTTTTCAACCTCGGTCTTCGTAATTAAAATGAAATACAATATACTGTACTTTAAAAGATTAGATCATTACGAAGCCTTGGATTGTCCAGATTATTTCCTGTCTTCTTCTTTTATCGCATTTCCAATCACCCGATTTTGCAGACACGGGTGACGTAATAAAAAAATGTGTTCAACAGCGTTTCAGCCAATGACTATTCCAATTAATGTATAATAATATCATATTATATGATATTTCACAACTTCCTCGTCAAGTTTCAGTGCAACCAAATGTCTCAAGAATCTCGTCAAAACCTTTGCCAATGGTACACTTGAGTCATCAGTGGCTTTCCGAACAATCTCATTGAATAAAGTACACGACAAGAAAACAATTTTTGGGAACTTCGTGACAAATATCAGCCAACCAGGACATCAATTGATGCGTGATTTCACACTTGATTCACAATTTCATTTTCAAATTTCAGTGCAACCAGTTGTCATGAGAAAGTCGTCAACATTTTCCTTTTTCCCTTTCCCACTCGAGTCATCGATGATTTTAAGAACATTTCCATTGATTAAAGCAGACCGCAAGACAAAAAATTGGAATCTCGTGACTCACGTGGAGCGACGAAATAAACTGCTTCATCCCCGGAAGCGTCAACTTGGATCGAACGGGACACAGTGTTGTAGGAAACAGGGACTGGGCTTTGGTACACGTCCACAGCAGTCCAACCTTCTTCACCGCGAGAAAAAATGCTCGACACTGAGGCTGTGGGGGGAAAAAGGCAAATACAATCATAAAATTTCAGAGAATACAAATTAATTAAGCATCACACGCATCAAATAATTATTTCATCGCACGGTGAAAAGAGCGCCAAGGCCGAAAGAGCACAACTACACTCAGCGCCAGGAAATCTCGAGCGCTACTAAACTGGAGTCAAGTCAATATGACGATCATTTTAATTTACTTAATAAAAAAGGCAAG
Source organism: Notodromas monacha (assembly GCA_905338405.1). Classification (NCBI taxonomy): domain Eukaryota; kingdom Metazoa; phylum Arthropoda; class Ostracoda; order Podocopida; family Cyprididae; genus Notodromas; species Notodromas monacha. The sequence continues at coordinate 31,032 of CAJPEX010000876.1, forward strand.
TACGATCAAAACATTTCAGAGAATACAAATTAATTAGGCATCACACGCATCAAAGAATTATATTATCGCAGGGTGAAAAGAGCGCCAAGGCCGAAAGAGCACAACTAAACTCAGCGCCAGGAAACGAGTCAAGTCAATATGACGACCATTTTAATTACTTAAATATGAATTTTCATTTTTTTTCATCAGAAAAAAAAACAGAGTAAACATGCAACTATTTTCTCATTTAAAAAACGGTTCAAGTATATTTTTGCTTCTAAGCTGCTTCACTAAGAATTGTTTAGAGGCAGACATTTTTATTTTCGTAAACCTTGCATGGCTTGATTTCCCATACTTCCGCGTAATTTCGAATCAGTAAAATCAATAAGAAAATAAGGAGTGTGTTCCACAAACAAAAAATCTTAACCTTGTTCTTTTCTCATCAGGAGTTACTTTAAAATAATACTTTACAAAAAAACACAGTACAGCTACTCAAAAATACAGTAATTTGTACTCATATATGTGAAATCTTTTTGCACGCGATTATTTCATTGATTCAAATTTATCCTCAAGTCCAAGAGAAATCATCTGGGGTTCCCGAAACTATCTTCAACATCTCTTCTAAAGCCAAAATTCAGGAACCATTCTTATGTACTTGAACTTCAACGTCCTACTGCAACGATGGGATTTTCACTTTAAATGGAATTACGATTCATTTGTAAATCAGTTTATTAAGCAAACAAGCTTTTATAGCAGTTCTTGTCTCAGAGGATCATCAGGCAATGAATAGAAGTTTAAATGAACGCAACGATGAAATTTAAACATCTCGATTTATTTTTACCAGCGAACCGTTCAACAATTCGTACAGCTGAACTGAATACAAAGACTCTCAGAAAATTGGCGCTCAGTTGATAAGCGATTAGTTGGCTGGCGCTCATTTGAGCGACCAGTCTTTTTCTTTTGCTACGGTTTTTCGTTTTATGTTTTACCTTTGGCATAGGAAGATGCCGACTCGCAAATTGACGAGTGTCCGTAGCAAAAACATGCTGAGCACCCGAACCTGTTGTCGAACTTGAGGTTGAAGTAACCCGGTTTGCACCTGAAATCACAAATCAATCAATCATTCAATTGTTGGGTCATTGAAATTGTGGGGTTGAAGAAAAAGATAATTTTTAGGCTTTTTTTTATAAAATTGAGACAATGTTTTAGAAGAAATAATCCCAGAAAACCAGAACAGATACATAAAGGTATTCTTTTTTATGAAATTTTAATATCTGCAAGAAATCAGGCATCTTTCCGAATAATGTAAGACATACATAATGTTTTAAATTTCGGCCATAAAATAATTGTGGGGGTCTCACTGTATGTTTAAAGTGACCTATACTAAGGCTTGGATACGCACTAAACCTGGAATCAAAAACTGATTTAACTTTCATAAACCACATTCTGAATAAGAAAATAATGTAAACAAAACGAACTTGTCACAACGACTGCCTTCCACGTTCTCCTTGCAAATGCAGTCCCCTGAAGCTGGGTCGCAACGGGGTTCGTTGTCCAGGCTGCCGGCCACCACGCAGCCGCAGGGTTGGCAACCCGTGTCGCTGAACCCAAAGAAATTGGGTAAGCATTGGTCGCACTTTTCTCCACCGACTCCCGGCTTGCACTGACATTTGCCTTCACTATCACACTGCAAACTTCTGGAACCTGCAAACATTTTTTGAAAAGGGTCATCACTCTACGAAATGTCGCGTTGAATACCACAGGAAACATGTCACAGTATTTACACGAATGTATTGGCCACATGCTTCCGCATTTTTTAAATTAAAAAAAATGGCTGAAAAAAAGGGGTTGTGGCCTATTCTTGAGGAATTTGCGCATTGATGAAAATCGGGATCCGGCCTATATGCAGTACATACGAGTAGACAGGGATTATTTATCTGCCTGCTAAATGACCCAGGCGATGCTGTTCCTGTTTATGTCAATTTTAATGATTGCTCATTCAGGCGTCAAGATTTTCTTTCGTACTACATTCCAGCATTGCTCTCTTAATTTTTTTTTTATAGAAATTTCAATGTTTATCTAGATAGAAAAACGAATTATTCATACTTTGTACTGTACTTCATTTTCCTTTTTTTTAGGAATCCTCGCCAAAAAATGGATGATGCTCCCATTTGCGTAAATACGATCGATTTTATAGAGATTGATTTCTCCTGACGAAAATGTGTCGACAGAATTTTTTTTATAAACTTGCAATGCCATTGTGTCTCACAGCCGGTTTTCAAAATCAACAAAAAAGTCAATTATGTTTTTCTATTTTAAATTGTGTTTCGCTGATGTGAAAATTTGCAGAACTGAGCAACCGCGCAGATTTCAACAATGCAAGGTCTTTTGGACAATTGAGCTAAGTGCTGTATCACATTTTTCTCTCATTGAAAGCTCAAAAAGATTATTTGTGGAAAGCTTTTTTTTCCCCAGGGTAGGCAGCTTTTTTGAAGAAGCTAATTCGATTGTTGAGTAACTACGTCATTTGAATTGAACTGGCTGAATGAAATTGAAATTAGTTTTCTGATTTTCTTGGTGAGTATATTCCCGTGATTTAAATTAAACTGGTTGAATAAACTTGGATTTGGTTTTCTAATTTTCCGTTTCTCAGAATATTGCGAAATTTCAAGAAGCAGTCTGAAATTGGGCTGTATCGACTCTTTGTTTAGCTCATGTTTGAGCAAAAAGTATGAATTTTGAAATACAGAGCGCGCGTTATTTAACGAAAAGCGTGGAATCAGAATTCGTCGTGAATTTGAGTAAGAATTCAAAATTCAGTTAATTAATCGTGACTGCAATTTTCGTTTTCTTTTTTAGACACTGACAAATTTCAGCGATTCTGCTTTTACAGAAGTTCTCGGCCAAGAAAAAATGCTCTGCTTGACACACGTATTTATTTTTTCGACTTGTAAAATATTCCTGACGCATCTCTCTTTAATACCGTTTCCACCTCTTTTTGAAAAATTCTTTTTAAAGCATAAATTCTAGGCTGAAATATGCGTCAGCCAATAGACTAGAAATTAATTCAAAACGAATCAATATAGAAGTTCTGTACAAGAAAAACTGGACAAATAAAATAAGTTTTTGAAAATTTTATGATAAATAAACATGAATAAAAGTAATCTCGCATGAAATGATTTTACATTTTTTATAAATACAATTTCAAGATACCGCAGAACTTCGTTTCAATGAATCTCATTATAACGAATGAATGCTCAGAACGGTTCTTTTTGTTTGTTCTTTGTCTAGCAATAGTCACAATTTTATTTTCATTTCGTTTGAACGAATTTTTTTTCATAACGAAGCTTTTCTAAGGCCCCGAACGCTCCGTTGTAGCGATATTCTGCTATAAACATAAATTTATACCAACAATGCAGTAGAAATATGCAAGAAAGGTTCCTTACCAACAGGATTGCATCGACACTCTATACAGTAATCGTCCCCTCGTCTCATGTAGAAGTTGGGCAGACAGCGTTCGCAATGTGGCCCCGCAGTGTTGCCAACGCAGTTGAGACAATACCCGCCTCGGCCAGTGGAATCATACAGTTCCTGGTCGAACCTGCAGTCTTGTGCTCGTCCATTACATTCGCATCCTGCGGGCAAACAAATAATAATACGGTAATAATAATAATCATCATCATCATAATACCGTAAATCCCACCCGCACCTTTTCCTTAAAAAATTTTGCACAAAGAGTTGGGTGAACGTCATACTCCAGTAAACATTTTCTGTGCAAATTCTGTTAATTTTTGGCATAGGCGCCTTACTTTGAACAGATCTATTGATGCTTAAAAATATAAACTTTCCAAGATTAGAAAAATGAAAAAAACATATGTTGGGCAAGCACGCCATGTAATTTAAATATTTTATATAATTATCTACTAGAAGTAACAAGTAATTCCCCCCTCCTCAAAATCCTCAAGGATATATTTCCTACTCTAATTTAAGGAGTAAAGCCTATTAAAGGTTAAATGTAATCAGTAGTATATAAGAAGCTCCTCTTTTAACGTTCATCATCAGTTGTGATTTATTACTTGAGATACAGTACTGTATTCACTTATCCTGCAAGTTGAGTTTGCTGAGTTTTTGCTGTTATCAAGTTTATTCTGAGTGAAATACATTTAACCCTTTAAACTAGGAAATTCCTAAAAGGAATTCCTGGTCCTGTCCCGGACTGATTGTTGTGTTTCATTATCTTTCGACACTCAACATCAAATTACATTGAGGTGACATTTTGTCCCCAATAACATATGCTTTCTTTAGAGTTTTAGACACACATCAAACTGGCAGATGAAACAATAAACAAAGCAAAAATCAGCCTGATTGAATTTAACCTTTACTAGTCTGCATTTCAAAAGTTAGCTTCCATTTCTTAAATAAATTAAAAAAAATTTTTATCAAAAAACCGGGTTTTGGGTCTCCCTTGGGGACTGATTATTCTCTAAATTTTTTCTGAAAAATTAATCTGGTACTCCAATAAAAATAAGACACTTGTGTAATAATTATGAAGATAAAGCTCAGTGAGGTGTTGTGTCATGCAGTTGTGTGCCTCCAAGACTGATCAAAAGAGCCTGTGACGAAAGAGCGGGCGTCAGAAGAGCACGTGCGCACACAAAAAATAGACGAATGCGGACGAAAGAAAAAGTTGACAGAAGTTCATTTGCTCTTGATTTTTTTTCCACGTGTTTCTCTTCTTTTTTTTTACGTCAAATAATCTTCTGTCCAACAATTAAAATCTGTCCCCTTTAGAATGGAATACTGTATTTTCTTCCGTTTCTGCGCGAATAAAAATGGCTTCTCGGCTCAAAAATATTAATTACCGTTATGAGCAGTATTTCTGAAAAAAAAACAAAAAAGAATACTGAACATAATGACCCCACAAATCAGCGTCTCTGCCGAAAAAAAAACGTTGAAAATTTTGGGAAGAAAGTTTGCTGTACAGTACTTCATTGCTCATGTTAGCTCACATGGGCGTTTATAATTTCCGCCAACAAGGAGTTTGTTCAACTTTTTGCATGCAAATCTTTCAAAACACTTTTAAACGTCTCATTTCCTCCGCTCACTTTCGCCAACAGCTTTTAACGCTTCGGATTTAAAATTGTCTTCGATTCAGTGACAGTTACGACCTTTTGATTTACGATCGATCGGGGTTTTTGTCTCATCGAAGAGAAAACTACATTTTCGCTTCGTTCGCATGCGCACAGATGAAAAGGTGAAAGCAGCCGGAAGTTTTTTTTATAGCCAACGATATTATCATCATTTTGAAAGCAGGAGACTAAAACTTCAGAATTTTAAAACTAAACAAAAACCAACGCGACAAATATTTATAAATTTTCTGAGAACTAGGTATAGGACACCTCGATCTCAAAAACCATGATTTAATTCAACATGGGTCAACTCGGTTTCGAACCAAAATTTCCCAGCAAATTCCAATGATTTTCGACAATCGGAAAACGGTAAATATTTAGTTCGTATTTTTCAGTACACAAACCAAGATATGACTTTTTCTGCTTTCAATTTTCCTCAATATCCTTTTGTGGTCCAGCAGATTGATTTCCAATTGACAGCCACATGAGAAATAAATTAAAAATGAACATCAAGATTAAAAAAAAAAACACTCAAAAAAGCTGAAAAATAGAAAACGCCTGAATCATCATAAGAGCATTATTTTTTTATCAAAAATGTCGAAAATACAGTAATTAATTCGGTGTAATATTGGGACATCTCTCGTAAAGAGTAAGCGGAACTGAGCAAACATTTTTAGATCACCTACCCAAAAAACTGAGGAAAATAAAAGATGCATAATAGCATGAAATTTCGTGAGGTTTAAAATACAGCAATGAAGTACAGTATACGGTATATTTAAGATATGTTTTCGCTTTGGCAACAAGCTGGCTCATGATTCCAAATTAAAATAATTTTCTCAAGAGTGAAAACTCGTGTCTGGTAAAATTGATACGTCAAATGCAATTCATCTCGCTTTCATACGTGCTTCGGCTGCAGTTTTCAAAAATTCGTAATTTCTTTCTCAACTTCTACAAAAAATTGTTTTATGCCTGGAAGACTATTCAAGGTCATTTTGCGGTTTTATTCACTTTCAATAAACTCGAAACAAAAGTACTGTACATTACTCTACTGTAAAGATTTTTTTGTTTTACTGAACAAAATGAACTAGATTTTCACTATTTTCCGATTGTCTAAAATCATCAGAGTCTGTTGAGAAATCATGTCTCAAAACCGAACGAAATTCACCGTTGTTTGAAGAAGGAAATAAATACAAGAAAAGGCATGCAGGCTATTCAAGCTAATTTAGTGGCCCTATTCACTTTCAATAAACTCGATACAGAAGTACTGTACTGTACTTTACTGTAAAGTTTTTTTTTTATTTTACTGAACAAAATGAACTCGATTTTCACCGTTTTCCGATTGTCGGAATCATCGGACTTGGTTGAGAAATCATGTCTCAAAACCGAACAAAATTCACCGTTGTTCGACGAAAGAAAAAAAAATGCAAGAAAGTGCCACTTGGTCGTGCTGGGTCATTTTCTCACGGCCCTCCTTCCCTCACCCCGTTTCGGGGCATCAGTTTCGCAACGTTTTGCGAAACGCATCCACTTCCTGTATTCAACATCTGACCCGAAGTTATCATCATTCCAATTTTTATGTCATACCCCCTCTCCGCGTCTCTCCGATATTTTTTTTTCTTCTTCCTCTCCGTCTTTCTTCGCGTGTCGTATCAAGTATCCATGATAATAATAATAATAAAAGAAGAAGAAAAATAAATGAATGAATGAATCAAAGCTTACAATAAGGCGCCTCGGGGCCTCTTTTATTTTTCGTTCTCTTTTTCCCGCCTTCCATTATTCCGTGCTTCTATTCTTTTGTCCCGCCGGCTTTCGACCATGTGCCAGTCGAGACAAGTCCCGCAGTCAAAACAGACTGACGTGAACGCCCGTCAACGGAAGCATAGCAAAAGAAAAAATAAAGGGGGGACACCGGAAGGAAGTACTGCGCGGGAGATGAAATTAAGGAATCGACCGCTTCCGTTTTTGGGCTAGGAAAACGTAGACTGATTTTTTGCATTTCATTCTACAGTGAGACCCCCACATGCGGACACCTCGACATGAGGACAATTTGACATAGGGACCTTTATTTTCAATAAAAAGGACATGAAAAAGGCCAAACATATGGACACTGAATCGACATGAGGACATTGCATGATCAAATTGCCAATAAATTTCACAAAAATTGTCTTTTATTTGGCTTGATGGCAAGAAACAGTTATTTCCAACCCTAAGATTTATGCAAGAAAAATTCTTTGTCAATTGTCCCATAATTTTCCCATCCATTCCGCTCATAAAAAAAATACCTATTGCATAGAGGAACTTCCTTCTCTTTGGTGACTTGGATGTTATTTTTACAGATGCCAACAATTCAATGAAGTGTACAGGTTTATACTATTTAATGCTTCAAATGTTCTTTTTGGGTTGAAAATATATTCACTGAATCAAATTTAAGTGGAAAACAAAAATTTTTCATGGAATTCTGAAGAATATTCCTTCCATAAAACATCAATAAAAAATTATATAATGTGTTTATGGGAAAACGAGACTCAACTTAAGGACACTCCTGATGCACCAATTACGTCCACATCTGGGGGCCTCATTTTGAAGAGAGAGAATGTTGGGAAGGAGAAGAAATAAAATAGTTTTTTTTTCAATACAAGGAAAAAGACAGTGTTTGTCTTCATAAAACATAACAGACAAGTTGTTATGTGGGATCATTCTTCGAGCCTTGTGAACGCTGAAAAGCAGAAAATAAAGCTTGTTCAAAAATCATTGAACATATCAATATCGATCAATAACAGAAATCTCATGTTTTCTCAGCAGAGATTACGTGAGAGATGAAATCAAGAAATCGATCGCTTGTATTTTGGGCTAAAAAAAAATTACATACTGTGTGAGATTTATACAAAGAACTAGTCGTTTCCGTTTTTGAGCTGCGAAAAATGCCAATTATTTTTATTTCATTTCATTTTCATTTTAGAGAGATAGGGAGAATGTTGCGAAAGAGGAGAGATTAAAGAAAAAGAAGTTGACATATATGTTTTCTTGACGGGAGATTTCTGCGTGAGATATGAAATCAAGAAATCGATCGCTTATATTTTTGGGCTAGGAAAAATGCCAATTTTTATTTTATTTAATTTCCATATTAGAAAACGAGAGAGAGAGAATGTTGCGAAAGAGGAGAGATTAAAAAAAAAACATAGCTCCTCTTTTTCTGACAACAAATAAGACGACATATGTTTTTTTGACAGAGATTGCCGCGTGAGAAATGCGATAAAAATTACAGCTTTTTTGTTTTAAAGATAATAGTGCGTGAGAGGATTATTCCAAGAATGAATTAGTTCCGTTTTCTGACTACAAAAAAAATACTGGATAATCATTTCTAAATTTGGTACTGAGAGAATGCTGAATGAGAGATGATATCGAAGATTCGCGTGCTTCTGTTCCTGATGCATTTTAAATTGTTATTGCTTTAAAAACAGATCCTTCACATAAGTTATCATATAGAAACGGCAGACAAAAAGGGAGAAGCTTTCGTGATAACCAAAATAATAGATTTCGGACAGATGATTTCTGTAAAAAATAAAGATCTGTTTGCAACACAATTTTCATGAAACTTGCAATGCAAGACCATCTCTCGATCCCAAAATCACAAAATATCGAATTTCTTCCGCACATAACTTGGGAGACATAACTGGGAAAATTATAGTACTGTAATATCCTTTTTTCAATTGAAAACGTCATTAATTTCAATTTCAGCATTCGAACAAACAAATTTCAATGGAGTAAACATATTTTCTAAATTTGGATTATACCGCCATCACTTGTTCTCAAAAATTGAAATGCGCCACATTTCATGAATTTCAAATGGAAGCCCAGCTGTGGAAAATTTCGTGCCATTCTATGCTAGATTTCAGCGAATGAAATTCAGTCGAAATATGAATTGTATTCGAATTAAAAAAAAATCGAGAATTAAAAAGTATCTTGTCGAGAATTGAAAATTTGAATCTCTTTACCTTCAGAAATGGTAGCCCAACTGCGGAGCCTTTTGGGCCACCATGTGGACTGATGGGAAATTTTGAAGAATAAATAAAATGTTTGAATAAATGAAACAAAGAAATTTGGTCGAGCTGCAACTATTATAAGGCTGTCGTAATTAAAAATTCAGAAACACATGTTAACATTTGCTCAAGTGTTGGGTACAAGAGCTTGAAATGGAAACGTGAAAAAAGAGTGTGAGTTTTAAAAAAAGGAAAACTATCATTCAAGGATAAATAACAGTTTTTTGGATTTTCCAGAATCCGGCAATGATGTAAACCTTGGAGGTTTTGAGAAATCGGCGTGCAAACCAGAGTTTTTCCTGGTTCTCATGAAGTTGTATAAGGATGAGTTTTCCAAGAATTTCGATTCTTGAGTTAGCATTACAAATTATACTTTACCATTTATTTTTGCGACGTGGACTATTGACTTTCTGGATTTTTAAAGAAAAATTTTATTTTTACAAAATCAGATGTAAAAAAAAACGTCAATTCAAATTTTCAAGTTTCGAGGAAGGAAAATATAATGAATTGTTCCATCAAAAGTAACAATAATAATCGTCCTCTGGTGTTGGGGAGTGAGTCGGGCACCGGTAAACATTAATTAAATATTAATTATAATAATTCCCCACTGCACTACTGCATCCCAAAAACTGGTCCTTTGCAGAAGCCCAGCACCAAAAAAACGAGTCCCAAAGGAATTGTACGACAATGCACAGCATCGTCTTTGATTCCAACGAAATCAGCCAATCAGAGGCCAATATTTTGCACACAAAGGAGACCACTTTTCCTTCTCTTTCTTCTGCATCCAAAAACATGTAACAATGAATTCCATTCCACTGCAAATTCTTGAAGTGTGAAGAACTTTCAAGACATCTGATTTTACCATTGTGTTGTTTGAAATGTGCGTGCATAGTCCAAAATTCTCTGAGTTGCAGTATTCTTTGGGACATTATTAAATGCTCAATTTTTTTGGGGCCTATATAAAGAGGCTCCCAGCCAGTCCCAGGCTGATTGTTGTGTTTTATTCATCATTTTCATATTTCCTTTGTTGAGACTTATTAGTCTCTAACATCCGGCAATTGGAGGAGATGACACAAATGGATCAACAACACCAACAACAACAAAAAACGCTTCGGAGAAACTGACCGTCGCCACGAAAGGAGTTGATGGGCATGTCGCCGCGGTCGGCATCGACGACGACGACGAGCTCGACAGCCGCGCACCAGAACGCGACGCTGACGACGACGAGCCCGCGCCACGACGTCATGTCGGCCGGGCTCTTTCTTTTTTTCAATATTCTTTTCCCGCCTTTTATCCCGCTCTTCTTCTTGTTCTCCCTCCTGTTCTCGTTCTTCTTCTTCTTGTTCTTCTCCTGCTTCTTTTTTGTTTTAATATCCCCCAGTTTCGGCAATCGCGTGTCACAAACTCACGGCCGCGTCACTTTCTCCATCCCCACTCGGTTCTGTCCCCACGCCGAACCTGGGTCACGTCATCGACGGCGATGACCACAAGTGAATTCGCCGCAGGAATTTTTAAACCCCGCGATTCTTTCTTCTTGTTTTCTTCTTTCGAAAATTCGCGAGCAAAAATGTATGATCCATAATTTGCATTTCATCCAACGCAGAGGAAATAATATTTGAGGGAAAATATTCAAAAATATTAAAATGCGGTATTCGGAAATTTCTGCACACGCACAAAATTCGCAAGAAGTATATTTCGCTAGGTATCCTTCATGCGAGATGTTCCTGAGGGAGATATTTTTTAAAGACTATTTTTCGTTCGATAAAATACGGCTGATTCAAGAGTTTCCACCGTCAGATCATCTCTAAACTCAGAAGTTTCGCTCATCAGCACTAAAAAAAGCTCCTTATTAAAGTATTTTTGAAATGTAAAATGAACCTGGTTTATCTCAAGGCACAGCAATTTCAGCAATGAGTGAAAAAAATTACTAAAACAATGTTTGACGGAAAATGTTCAAAAATGTTGAAATACGGTACTCGGGAAGTTCTGCACACACACAAATTTCGCAAAAATTATATTCCACTAGGTATCCTTTATGCGAGATGTTCCTGAGGGAGATATTTTTTCAAGATTTTTTTCGTTCGATAAAACGCGGCTGATTTACGAGCTTCTATCCTCAGTTCATCTCTGAACTCATTGGATTCGCTCATCAACACTGAAAAAGCTCCTTATCAAAGTATTTTTGAAATATAAAATGAACCTGGTTTATCTCAAGGCACAGCAATGAGTGAAAAGAAGTAGTATTATCATGCTCACGAAGTTTTGAGTTTCTATTATTTGAGGCAACCTCTTAGACTTGTTAAACTTATCGAGGAAAAATAATTGCATCGGTAGTAAGTCAAGAAGAAGGAAACATCATCACTTGTAAATTGGGAAAACAAAATAAATATTGTATTTTCGTGTCCATAAGCTCGTCAGGTTTTTGAACGATTACATTTCCTACAGGGAAGAAACTTAGAGTTTGTCATGTTCAGCCGTTATAATAAAATAAATAAAACATTCGTTAAAAATACTTATTCGACAAGTGGAACGGGTGAAAGAAACGCTTCATTGTGTGAAATAGTATGCTAACTGATCATGATTTTCTCAAAGCAATGTAGATCGCTCAATATGTGTTCAAAACGAAAATTCAGCAGTGTTTCAAGGAGTAATCTAACAGAGCAGTATTTCAGGCAAATATCTCAAGACGTTCACCGAAAATACGTATACAGTACATCTTCACGACAAATAATAAATTCATTTCATGTTCGTATCTGAGAAAAGAATTTCGGGAAACTCCTGGAACTTCTTCCGAACAACTGATGAACAAAATATTTCGGTCCCCCTCCCCTCGCAAAATTTTGAATCTATCTTCGCGTTTCGAAATGAATTGGCACATGACGGGTTTGAGAAATCAATTACAATATCGTTCCGTTCCTCCAGAGAGACTAGATCTCAAAAATACATTTTCATGAATTAATGAGGAACCAAGCATGTTGCGAGAACAGATCATTGCATTAAAAATTCGAAATAAGCTACTATATTTTCAAAATTCAAGCATCAAGCACCTGCGCTCCTTCGTTAACAACAATTGTGCACGCCTTAAAATCTGATATACAGATTCTTTCGAATTTCTTAAAATTGATTTTGTCAAATGCTGTAATCTTAAAATCGACGGGTGCAAAAAATTTCTTGATAAAAATTCTTGGAGCACCATCATCAGCAACATACGACAAAATATCAGTCCCCTGGATTTTAAATACAGTATCTTGCGTTTTTTTTTTTAAAGAGAATTACGAGGAATAATTTTAATAGACGTGTTTCCCGATCAACAAATTTTTCGAATTTCTTGAAATAGATTTTGCCAAATGCTGTAATCTTAGAATCAACGGGTGCAAAAGTAACAATTCTTGGAACACCATCATCAGCAACATACGACAAAATGTCAGTCCTCTGGAATTTTAATACAGTATCTTGCATTTTTATTAAAGAGAATCATGATGAATAATATAAATAGACGCGTTTCCCGATCAACACATTTTTTCGAATTTCTTAAAATAGATTTTGTCAAATCCTGTGATTTTAAAATCAACGGGTGCAAAAGTAACAGTTCTTGGAGCACCATCATCAGCATCAAACGACAAAATAACAGTTCTCTGGATTTTAAATACAGTATATTGCGTTTTTTTAAAGAGAATTACGAGGAATAATTTGAATAGAAGTGTTGCCCGATCAATTTCTCACAAGAGTACAGTACTGTATTGTCCTTTTGGAGGATGAAAAAGATTGTGATTCTATGGAAAAGGTGAGAGGTGCTTCCTCGCCCTTGAGATCCAAATTTGGTAAAAAAAATTTAAATAAAATCCGGGTACTTGGTGATGAAATGTAATAAAAGATAAGAACCAAGGTTATATAGAACCACCGTGAATCGAAGCAAGTCTTCTGTTATTTTTCGTCAGCGCAGTCCAGTACTAAAATGCCGCCATTAGTTGGGAATTACAAAACGAACGAGTCGATTGCGGAAATCTGCGATGAAGTTGCATCATTTTAGCTCGCTGCTGCAAATTATTGGCAACAGGTCGAGTTATTCAGAATCCCTTCCTCAAATACAATAAAAAATGGTTCAAAACGATGTGAAGTTGTTGAACAGAATGAAACTTTTTGCCGAAAATTTTGATCAACGGCTCGGTTTGCAAAATTTAAAAATAAATTAATTTTTCGCATTATGTTGCCAAGCTTAGTGGATATATTTTTTAATTTGAATGGATTATTTAGCACGTGTCTTTATCTAAATGGCGTATTTTGGTAAAATAAAAATGCTTGAGTTTTTCCTCAAAAATAAATTCTCAAACTATGGTTATTCGCAATTTGTTTGATTAAAGTTGCCAGAGAATCGCTTTTCAGGGTCCAGCTCTCCATTCTAGCTTTAATTTTCATCATATTCATGCACAGTATACTAATTGTTCAGAAGTGAAATTCCTTTGAACAGTTTTAAATGTTTGCGCAAATTCGTGAAATTTTGAAACGCTTCTTATCCCGATTTTTTTTTGTTAGACGACTGTATACGTTCGTTCAGGGATTTCTTCTGGATTTGATTGCCTCGGAAATGTACTTATCAGCAGGAATGACGAAAAATAAAAATGTGACTAAATCAAACAATAACAAGTAAAATTCTCCCCGTTCATTTCGGAATTTCAAGCAATGCCCGAACAATGATCCATGGTCAATGAAAATTAATTTTTTTGAAGCAAACCAGCTTTGAAAACTCAAATTTAAATAGAGAACGTGAAAAACTGAGAAGCTTTTATTGATGCAGGAATTGAAGGCAAAATAAATTCAAGTTTTCTTGAATATATTTGTATATATTTGTTCCTCCACTTTGAATATCAGTTGAAATATTTTGAATTCAACGGGTAGACCGCGGTCCGCAAACAGATGCTTGCAAATATCCTTAGAATTGCAAATTTAAGGTTCTATATCCGAAGTGCAACAAAAATATCATGAATGTTTTCAGTCTGAAGTTATGCACACACCAGCAAACATACAGGTGAGTTTATTGACAGAGTGTGTATACTTCTATTGGTTGAAATCAGACTTTCACTTCCGGTATTTTAAAGTACTGTACACAGTACACAGATTTACGTGAGTAAACATTTGGACTTTACGCAGGTAACCGACATTTGTTGTGGGAATTTCATCCAGTAGAATCAAACCCCCGGAAAAGTCAATCTTCGTATTAAAATTCAGCCAATTCATTTTTTTTTCTATTTTGGAAGCCGGAAATAGAATCGAAATGTCCAAGTTCACCCTGTACTGCATGTATAACTAACTGTACCATAAAAACGGGAGCTCGTGAATTTATTTATAACCTTGACTATAATGCATTCGTACTTTTCGTGCGTTGGCACAAATGGAAACATATACCCTGCATTTTTTTTTCCTTATTTGCTTTTCGTATTTTTTTCTTGCCGAAAACGACAGCATAAGAGGAATCGTATTTCTTGAGAAACTTTTTTTTTCTTGCAGAAATAGTCAATACTCAGACAAAACCGACTCGAAACACGAGATTCATTTTTTGCTTTTCCGTCCCATACTGAGAATCACGAGCATCAAAATTCATCACATGAAAAAATCACGGGCTGGAATCCACGGAAATAAATCGAATACAGTTGAACCTCGATAAACTCGAACCTGTTAAAGTCAAATACTGCACCTCACTCTGTCAAATATATTTTTCAAGTCACTGTCTAAATTCCCTTTGAAGGAAGGCATTAACTCGAAGGCTACCTCCTCCAAACCTCCATAACTCAAACTAAAATTTTCTTGAGGCCTTTCGGCTACAGTTTTTTTTTATTGACACAAGAAGAGATTTAAAAAATGAAAATTCAACTTAATGTGCTTTGAAAAGAAGTCAAAGACTAATTGGGCAGATGAACCCTTGCATCAGAATTCAGCATCCCATCAACTCATTCAAGAAACAATTCAAGGGCCAAAATATCACCAATTACAAAGTCCTGTCTGGGGTCCCTTTGAAACAATGTACTGTGTTAAAAATCTACAGAACTCCAAGGGTTCCTTCCTGAAACCTCCATAACTAAATTTTTTCTGGAAGCTTCAGGCATTAGTTTATTGAAACAATGCAGAGA
The DNA here is from genome assembly GCA_905338405.1 of Notodromas monacha. NCBI lineage: Eukaryota > Metazoa > Arthropoda > Ostracoda > Podocopida > Cyprididae > Notodromas > Notodromas monacha. The sequence continues at coordinate 46,305 of CAJPEX010000876.1, forward strand.
AAAGCAATGGAAATGTAACTTGATGCATTTGAAAAAAGTAAGTGAAATACTAATTGGGCAAATGAACCCTTGCCTCTAACTTCAGCATTCTGTGTCAACTCATTCAAGAAGCAATTTAAAGGCCAAAAATATCACCAATTATTTCCTATCTGGGGTCCCTTTGAAACAATTTACTGTTTTAAAAATCCACAGAACTCCAAGGGTTCCTCCCTGAAACCTCCATAACTAATTTTTTTTTCTGGAAGCTACAGGCATTATTTTATTGAAGCAGTAAAGAGAAAAGCAATGGAAATGTAACTTGACTCATTTAAAAAAGGAAGTGAAAGACTAATTGGGCAAATGAACCCCTTGCCTCTAACTTCAGCATCCTGACAACTCATTCAAGAAGCAATTTAAAAATCAAAAATATCATCAATTATTTCCTCTCTGGGGTCCCTTTGAAACAATTTACTGTTTTAAAAATCTACAGAACTCCAAGGGTTCCTTCCTAAAACCTCCATAACTAAATTTTTTTCTGGAAGCTTCAGGCATTATTTTATTGAAACAATGCAGAGAAAAGCAATGGAAATGTAACTTGATGCATTAAAAAAAAAGTAAGTGAAATACTAATTGGGCAAATGAACCCTTGCCTCTATATAACTTCAGCATCCTGTCGTCAACTCATCCAAAGAAGCAATTTAAAGGCCAAAAATATCACCAAGCACAATTTCCTTCAATTCTTCCTCCATTCCCACCAAAAATACTTGCTTCTCCCAATTCGAAAAACCTCCCTATAACTCGATCTTTTTTTTTTATTATTCGCTCGTCCTTTCAAATTCGACTCAAAGAGGTTCAACTGCAAATGCAGAGTGACGATCATCACAATCATGATCATCATTCGTCACGATAACAAACAAGAACAGCACCGACACCGACACACGCACGTGAGCGAGAGCATAAGAAACTGGCGTAAGCCGCGTGCGCGCGGGAAAAACGGCGCCCGCACTGGGTCTCTCGGCCGCCGCCGCCGCCGGGAATGCTCTCACCCACCTGTGGAAAGCGAAGCCAGGTAACCGACAACCAAGGTAACAAAAAGAGAGAGGGAGAGAGATAAAGATACGTGAAGCAAATGCAAAAGAAGAAGAAGAAGAAGGAAAGATGTCTCGCGGAAAAATAGCCAGAGAGGTAGGTGAAGAAAGAGGAAGAAGAGAGGAGAAGGAAGGGAAAAAATAAGAAAGAAAAAAAAACCATGCACACACAGGCGCCGTGGGTCCAGCAGAGCTGGCCAAGGAGGGCCACGAAGAAAGTTTCGCGAAACGTCCACTTCCCGGTATGTATGTCCCACCTGTTCCGCGTTTCCTTCCCCTCCAGTATTATTATTTTTTTATTGACACAGGCAAGAGATTGAAAATAAAAATGTAACTTCACATGCTTCGAAAGAAAAAATTCAAAGACTAATTGGGCAGATGAGCCCTTGCATCAGAATTCAGCACCCCGTCAACCCATATAAGATACAATTCAAGGCCCAGAATATAATCCCCCCCCCCCCCCCACCGTCCTCTTCTCNAAAGCCCCCCTTCAAAAAAAAAAACCCCCCCCCCCCCCCCCCCCCATAAAAAACCAAAATAAAAAAATTACGGAAGAAGGATCTTGACAATTTTATTCAATTAAAAGCAGCACTATTTTATTTTTCATCAGGATAAATTTGCTTTCAAAAAGCGAGTACAGAGATTCGGAGTAAATCTTCCAAACGCGAAAAGACCTGAGAAATTCGTCTTCGGCTTAAAAATAAAAATTAGGCCAAATTACATCAGCGATGCAGCCCATATTTTCGAGATAATGTTGCGAAAAAAAATCAAACTGCGTCTTAAATCTGGCTCAATTTGCATCCATCCACCAATAGTAAGGCATTTCTCTTAGTTTTGAACCATTTTAATCATTTACACTGCTGGACAATTGGTTTTCTTTACAATTTTTTATCTTTTCTGGGATTATGCACTCATTGGTCACAGAAACTTGAAAAAAAAGCGGAATTCAAGGGGCCAAATTCGTCGCAGAGATTTTTTTTTTTTTTTAGTAGATAACCACTACAACATGGGGTGAGAATCCTATGGGACCAACAACAAAATCGTTTTACAGGGAAAATCGCTGTAAAAGATATTGTGGTACAGAGAGTCCATCTGTATCGGCAAAATACACTTCCAAGTTATTCCCATGAACTTCAACATCTCTTCGCTGATTACACTTCATTTTTCAACGGAATTTTTTACACATTCGATTTTCACGCGCATGCGGCCTATGAGCAAAAAAATTTGCATTATTCGTACGCAGGTTACACTGAATTGAAATATCCGTCGCTCACTTGAGACAGTTAATTCGACAATGACAAAATTTTAAACATGGAACAAATCATGCACTGAAATTCCAAAATACTGCAGTTTTTCAAAAATCGCTGAAAACCTCCTGACTAACGCATCCAAACAAAATAGTCATTCTGAATGTGAGAATCTGTTGGTGAAAAGTTCGAATTCGTTATTTGCAGCATTGACAATTTGTTCCCCTCGGAATAGTTTAAAAATCAAATTGCAGTGAATAGTGACGTGAAGAATCAATTGATTTTTTTTTTCTTTGAAAAGAGACATGCAACGGATTAGTTTCATCGTACTGTATGTCCGATGGAAAATACTTCAATTGGTCCAAAGTTCCAAATTGAAAAATTACCTGGCTTATTTGTGTTTCCAAGTTCTCTTCAATTGATAATCCAAATCTAAAAACTAAAAATTGGGAACTAAGTTTAAATGACTACTGCATTCAATGCAGTCTATGTCTCAATTTGTCCAAGCTTGATTTTCTCTAAATCGCTAACTTATTGTTACTTGTTCATTTTTACTCAAAACCAATTATACTGCATTTCATAATTCTGCTCAGACCATTAGAGTATGAAATGGTTCTTCATGGCTTATGGAATTCTTCCTTGGATTTTTGTGAGTGTCATCTTATGAGGTTCAAGTTTGTCCCAAAATACATAAAAGAATACCTCATTCTTGTTGTGGTTTTTCCCAATGTACACGATATAAATTCGTACTGAAGTTCATCAATATCAGGATTTTTTTTTCAGGAATATTTCGAATCTCTCGGAACGCATTTCATGATCAGACCCCAAATTAATCTTATAGGCGCTAATTCTATCAAATGACTACTTTATTTTTTTTTTTTTTGGCAAAACCAGCTCCAAACACCTGCTGCACACTCCTTCCAGGTATGGTTCGGTTCTGATAAATAATTATCTTGGTTTTTTAAAAAAGCATCATAAAAAGAGAAAGAATGCTCAACTTCAGAGTTTAGAATTTCATTATTTAGCAATTAAAAATGCGTAGCATCAGTCGCAAAAATAAAATAGCATCATTGAATTTGTCGCACAAAATTAGAGAACCCGAATTCTCAGCAGAATCCTCCTACATTTTCATCTCTGTGAGAATCTCAGAAGATCTTGGTTCTCATGTTTCTTTCTGAGCCCTCAAGGCTGTGTTTTATTGCCAAAATCCTGTTGCTGTTTTTTGTCCTGGAAGGATATTTTTCCTGTTTCCAAATTGGCAACAAATTCATTCATTCCGATTCAAGCATTCGTGTGTGTTACTACTTGGCGATTCTGCGCAAAAAATCAAAGAAACGCTAAATTACCTGCACCACGGCGTGATACAGTACTGTATTACAAAATAAGGTACAGCACAATATATGCGTGAAGTGAAAGAAAATAAGGGCTTTTCTGCGTACATTACATCACGACATACTGGATTTCCAGCATATACATAGAAAAATATTTCCGGCATTTAAAACTGCTGGGACGCAATCTCACGAAAATGAACCTCATGTTCTACCGTAAACAACGACTCTTTTCTGTTAGATTCTGGTGTTCTTCGATCATAAGAACCCGACGATATGACGAGGGGTATTTCTCCTTATTACGTGTCTTTTAAAGCTGAAGTCACACAATCGAGTATTTCATGAGGTGTGAATCTCATGGAATACTTTCTGCTTATTACGTTTTTTTTTTAAAGCTGAAGTCACACAATCTCATGAGATGTGAATCTCATGAAATACTCGATTGTGTGACTTCAGCTTCTTTTTTTCAACTAATAAGCAGAAATGCCACACGTCATCGTAAAAGAAAAAAAATATATGTTCCCGTGACAAATGCAGAAACTTTAGGACGAACCCCGGCGTGGTTTCTTCCTTGACTCCACCTTTCTCTGTTCTTTGTTTTGCTCCTCTTCTCCCGCCCACCTGAGGTACCACGTTTTGTATTGTGTTTTATTTTCTTTCTTCTTTTTTTTCTGTGTGTTGCCCGCGGACATGAGGATTGCCGACGATGTGCGATAAGGAAAGGCAAAGAAGGCCCCGAGGTATGCAAAACCACGACGGGGAACCAGAGCCCACACTAAGACGTGGCGGTCCAAAACGCGGGCGGTAAATGGAATACCCTGTCATGTAAAATGCTTATAAATTCCATAAAATATACATACAACGGATTTGTGATTACTCAACGCCAACATTTAATTCGAGGAGTTTTTCCGGTGACGAGTATTGACAGCCTTCTTGAAAGGTTAATCAATTCAAATGATTTTTTGGCATACAATTAATAAAAGAGTACCAAACTGTTATACAGCGCGTCTTATCTGCAGGAAATTGATGCATCCATTATAAAAATCATAAAATAAACATGTGCACCTGTTCTGGATCACATTTTCTGAAATGCAGCCCACTTTAATAGCACAAGAGCAATAGGAAATTATAATAATACAGATTAGAGCCAACATTCTTGGGTTAAGTGGACTCGAAAAGCATTAGTTTTGAGGGGATTGGCCAGACATCTAATGGAAATTTTAGTTAAAGAGGTTTTTGACTCAAGGAGGTTTGATTTAAAAAATGTTGAACTGCACAAAATTAAAATACTGAATGTCACCATTGCATGATTTTTCTTTGGATAATACATTAAAAACAAGGTACTGTACATGAAAATATGAAGACTTTTTTAATAAACAAATATGAAAAAGGAAATCACTCTCTGGATCATCATGAGAATTTTCATTGAAATTTCTGTGTTTTCCGTCATTGTGAATTACAGGTGGACTATCTCTACAACAAATTTAATTTGTAAAAAAAAATTGTGAATTTTGTCATGGAGAACTCTTATCACATAGGTAGAGAATCTTATGGAACCTAAAAAAATTAATATGCATATAAAAACTCAAAGTGCAGTGAGTCTATACCTGCATTTTATTAAATTCATTTATTTTCAACAAGTATTGCAAGTAAAACCAGCAATTTGCTGAATTCATAGCACTATTTTCGGAACTTGACGGTTGAGATTCTAAACTGATTAAGCATTACACATTATTTCAAGCCAATCCACTTTTGTATTTAGATTCTCTCCCTAGGATCTTGAGTTAGATTGGATTGATTATTCCTTTAAAAAAACAAGTGAATTCAGAAATAACCTCGGGCCCGTTTTGAAAAAATGCAACGTTTCACTCGTAAAAAAATAATCCGTACATCTCTGAAAACTTTCACACACAAAAAATGAAACGTCTTTCCATCCCCAGACGAAGCGTTCTTCCACGGTTTTGACAGCAACTCTTACCAAGCGCCGAAGGTACCGTAAATCCGAACGGAAAAAGCAATCGAAAACCTTCCCAATCGTCGAACAAACTGTAAAATCCGACCAGGCCGGAAGAAAAAAAAGAATGCAATAAAAAAGATAACCACAGTCGCAGAATGATGTCATTTAAAGTACATATTCAGGGCGTCTCTTCTGACGCCATTTCAGCCTTCATACGAATTTACAGTACATAATCTCATTATACCGAATAACCGCTTACAACTAAGTGCTTTTTTAGGTTCCTGCCCAATAGCCACCATGTTGAATGAGGTACTTCATAACGAATTCTAGTAACAACAAAGGTGATTTTCCTGGTCCCAGCGGCTTCGTTGTAACGAGATTTTACTGTACCTCGAAAATATTCCGCACCACCCTTTACTTAACTAGGTTTCATCATCATAAATCCTCCTTCACTTTATTCAAAAGAAAGCGACTAAAAAACCCTAGTCGTGGATGATTGACGGCATTTCAACCAATGCATTCTCTCATCAACAAATTGATTATCATTACTGTACAGTAAATTAAACCCCTCTTTTCGAAAGAAAAAAAGGACAGGTACGGTAAAGTAAAGTTGATGAGTGGAATATTGGGGAGTGAGTAGAAATACCTGTAAATAAATAATCTACTGTAATTCAAAAATAGGCCCCGCCATCGATTGCTAAAATATGCTTCATGATCATGAATCTGCTTCATTCATTTTTTTTAAGCGACGTAAATAAACCCATTCCGCGGAATGATCGCATTTCATGCTGTGCATTACTGAAAAATAGTCACCAGCGTTTACGGAAATATGTTTCATTATCATGAATCCCGCTTCATTTTACTTAAAATCGAAAGGCTACGTAAATAACCCCTAGTCGTGGATGATTGAAAAAAACAGTATTCTTTCAACAACAAAAAACTTTTGAGAATCGAAAAACATCACAGTGCAGTACTCCACTTTTTTTTTTTAAGAAAGAGAGGGAATAAAGGTACAGTAAACTAAAGTAAAGCGGATGAACGGAATATTGTGGAGTGAGCAGAAAAAAAGGGGGTCTTGTGTGAGTACAAGGAATCTACTGTATCCCAAAAATAGGCCTCGCCCGCGTTCACTGAAATACGTTTCATGCTCATGAATCACATTTAATCTCATTTGCAAAAAAAAGGGCTACGGAAATATTCCTCAAATTTCAACCAATGTATTCTCTCAAGAAAAAAAAATATGTTTGAGGATCGATAACCATTACTGTACTGCAGTAATCCATTTTTTCTTTCGAAAGAAGGAGATGGAAGGTATATACAGCAAGGTAAAGTAAAGCGGATGAATGGAATATTGGGGAGTGAGTGGAAGGAATCGGGCAACACTGCGAGGCGTTGAGAAACCCACGCTCAAAATGTTCCAGATGTTGGGGAAGCCAAATCGACAGGTGCATGAATCGATGAATCCCGGTTGTAGATGGCTTGCTGCGATTCCAGCAATAAACCCTACACACAGTCTTTTTTCCCGAACTTTTCGAGACTTTCGAGTTCCCAAAAAATTAATTAATTGAAAAAGGGTCAAGTTTTTTTTTTCATTGCGCAGCAGTATATGTTAGGAATGTTAAGAATAACTGAATAAATAAAAATTCCCGCCCTTCAAAAGTCGGTTTAATAATCTGGCTCCTTTGAAAATCATAAAAAACTGCACACTCATTGTTCCAACCTTTTATTCTACCGAAAAAACAATAGCAGCCAAAATGCTAAGTGATTTGGTTGGGCTACGACTGGTGTGAAATTTCCCCCTATTATAAACTTGTAATTTGGACTTTGAGAGTACGCAAAAAAAAATAACGCAAATTCTCTCGAGGATCACAGACAAGAGCTAAGGATGGAATGATGTGTGAAACAGAGAGAGTGAAAACAGGAAAATTATTCTTCAAGGATAAACAAGAGTTATTTGTAGAAAATAACTGTTCAGGTTTTTTTTTTTGAAAATTGGCAATGATGTAAACCCTTGAAGGTTCAAGAATAGGCGTGCCAAATGGAGTTTCTCTTGGTTCTCACAAAGATGTGCAAGGATGAGTTTTTTGAGAATTTGGATTCTCATCTTTATTAATTTAGTGTGACAAATTATACCTTTGTCATTTATTTTCGCGACAGTATAGGGTCTTTTTACAACAAAGGGTTTGAACATTCAAAAAAGATTCCTTACAAAAATTTAAATAGCAGTGTAGCTATTGAATAGGGGCACTAAAAAAGAAATCCGTTCAAAAAATTAATTCTTTATGGCGAGATTCGTTGTAACGAGAAAATAAACTCCTGTTTCAAACGGGATTTAGAATCGCCGGATGGAGAAGTTTTATCTAGCTAAAAAAAAAATTCGGAGAAGTTTTACCATCTGCACGTTTTATACAGAAAATTTAAAATTCAAAATTTGTGAAACAAAAACACAGCAGATCTGGTACTTGACCAGACGGTTCGAACCCTTATTTTTTAACCAAGCGCTTGGGGTAACCGAAGTAAAAGAGATTAGTTGAAACGAAATTCAAGCAGCACTGTGGGTAATGGATAGACACCGAAAACAAAAACGAATTCTTCGTAAGGAATAATTCTTTATGGCGAAATTCGTTGTAACGAGATTTACTGCTATGTATTCTACAGTATTTCAAAAAATACGGTTTCGCACAGGGTTCAAACATTTGACGCATCGTCTGTGGTCGAGTAAAACATCTGCTGAGTTTTTTCTTGCTCAAATTTTGAATGCTTCATTTTCTAGGTTAAAACGCGCAGCTAAATTTAAAAAATATCCTAAAAAGTGCAGTTAGACAAAAATAGAAGAAGAAAAAAGCACCACCAGCAGGCACTTGCTTCAGGGTATCACCATCAGTGGTTTGCTATACATTGCTTGAAAATCGAAAGCTGAAACTTTTGGTCGCATGAGTGATATTTAATATTTTAACAAAATTCTCTGCATTCATGAACTTCATTTTTCTTGCGGTCATTTTATTTTCTTTTTACAGTTTGAACAGATATTGTCCAGTGCATCCCAGAATACTTGGAAAAAACTGTATATGATGTTTATTTTGGTTCTTCGTTGACAGGGTTCAGGTTTTCCATTTCAATATATGTCTCATCGTCCTCGATTTTTGAAAATTCTATGACTAATACCGCAATGAATCACTCATCCATATGCAAGATGTGTGTTTCGTCGGACTGAGACGATATTTCTTAAAATTCCAACAATCGTTGAATTTATTTTATACATTTTTGCGAGCTCATTAGGGCAAAATGACAGTTTGATCATTTTCCAATTCTTAGAGAGTATATATGTTGAACCTTGCAACTGCTGGAAGCAAACGGCATTTCATGCTTTCTCCGCTATACGGTACAGTACATTACTGCACTTCTATTTACAGTGAAACCCCCAGATGAGGACATGATTGGTGCATCAAGAGTGTCTCTAAGTTGAATTGTCCCTAAGTCAAGTCTTGTTTTCCCAGAGACTTACATACAAATTTCAATTGGTGTTTTATGGAAGGAATATTCTTCAGAATTCCATGAAAAAAATGTTTGTTTGCCACTTGAATTTGATTCAGTGAATATCTTTTGAACCCAATAAGAACATTTGGAGGATCAAATAGTATACTGCTGTACAGTTCATTGAAATGTTGGCATCCTAAAAATTAGCATCCAAGCCACGAAGAGAGAAAGAAGTCCATCTGTGCTATATGTAATTTTTTAATTAGCTGAATGGGTGGGAAAGTGGTGGGAAAAGTACCAAAGAATTTTTCTTGCATAGATCTTAAGGTTGGAAATATCTGTTTCTTGAAATTAAGCCTAATAAAAGTCAATTTTCCTAAACTGTATTGGCAATTTCATCATGCAATGTCCTCATGTTGAGTCAGTGTCCGTATGTTGGGCCTTTTTATGATTTTTTTATCGAAAAATAAATGTCCCTATGTCAAATTGTCCCCATGTCGAGGTGTCCGCTTGTGGGGGTCTCACTGTACTCGTTTTCTTCCCCTGTGGCGTCATCTGTTGACCCATTAAGCAACATCCAGCTGATGTCTTTGGCGGTTCATCAAAGAGCTCCGCAGCGCACAGCCAGGAAAAACCAAAGCGCACAACACCTAGCTCATGTGGCTTCGTTCAACTTTTTTCGCATCAAGAGAAAACAAAAGTAAATTACAAAGCTCATGCAAATCAATCCGGATGCGTTGAGACTGGTAACGTTAATGAACACGCCCATGACATCAGCGAATTATGGGCTTTCCAAAAGAGAACCCCGTCGCACCACAAGGTCATCCGGGATCCAATTACAACTCCTTCACGTGAAAATGACGAACCACTTTATTACCAACTCGGTTTCAACTCAGCATGCGAATCCAAGCAAGTATGAGGATATATCATCTCATCTGCTTGCTGCAGCCATCTTTTACATTCATCAACATGCGAATTCATAAACATTATGTCAGAGTGCCGGATTCCGACTTGTGAATGCTGAAGATGAGATTTGTGGTGCATTTCCGACATTGTATTTTTTCGAGTTGAAGAAGACCTACCACAGTACAGTAATTATACATTACAGGGAGTAACACCCGCACAACGAAAAAACCGCATAAAGAAAAATTATAGGGAGGGGGGAGTTGATTCACATGACATAATTGTTTCACATAACCAGCTTTTCGTCACAAAAAATACTTTCATCTTATAAAATTTTAATTTAAACTTCGATAATTTTCCAAAATTAGGTAAATGAGGTTTAAAAAAAATGGGGCAAATGAGAAGCGAAGGGTAAAGTCTAAAAATTTGTGGACTTCCAAACGCTAAGAGCAAGAAGTTGTCAGGATATTGTTTCAATGTCATACTAATCAATATATTAAATTCACAGTTTCATTCGAAAAAAAAGAAGACACCAATTTTGTGCTTTACTGCGTAGTCTCTTGGTGAGTGCCTGAAAAAAAAATCACTCACAAGGTAATTATATGGAAAAAAGCGCATATTAAGGAATGGTCTTATGAAAAATACAACAAGACTGCAGAATAATAATAAAAAATGTCTTGTTTTCCCACAAAATCAAGTCAGAAATCAGGAGATAAAATCCCTTCGAAATCATCCAAAAAGGCTCGAGATAACATTGATGTGTCTTTAATGCTTTATCTATTTTTTTCTTCTGCAGTCGAAACTTGAACTATTTTCTTACAGTCTTCTGGATTTTTTTTAATCGCCTTTTCCATAATTTCATAAATATATCAGCGTTCAAGTAGGCATTATTATGCATTCTTGGATAATATTTTTTCACTCGGCGATGGCCAAAACGAAGACCGTCGTCCGGAATTTGGCTTGAAATGAAAAGCAAAAAATTTAAGATGAAGAGTAGAAGGTGTGAGTTACATAACCATCAAAAATCCCATCCTCAGAGGCTCTGACACAAATAAAAAAAAAGACAACGAAGGAGAAGTTCTACATGCATCGTATGTTTGTGCCGCTGGTGCTGAGACCTCGAAGGAACGTTGAAGGAATAAAACGAAGCATATAACCAAGGAACAAATATATGCAATAAATATTTGAGAATGCATTTCTAGAAAGAAAAAAAAACCTAATGAGAAGGAGAAGAAGAAGAAGCGATCCCAGCAAACGCAGAGGAGGGGGAAGAGATCTCAACTAGGGTGAGTTAGGATAAACAAATGGGAACCCGCGCGTCTGGCACGCCAGCTAAACTCCGAAGTAAAACGCCTCAGAGGTTCCCCTAATTATTTTTTCCCAAGACACTGGGTTGCTGCTAAATCAACCGAAATTTTGGAAACTTGCTGATCTGTCTGTCATCATCAAAACTGCTGGGTGCAAATTGCAGCCACAGCGAAAGACTGTGAATACCGTATATTCACTAACCATATGCGGTATAAGAAAAGAAGGTCCTCTGGTGATGCATTAACCAATGCATTTATACTGCAGAAATTAAACCACTCAGACACCTACGAAAATTTGATGATTTTTTTTTTATTAAACTGCCATTAATTGGTAAAAAAAAAGCTATTGTATCATGTATCAAGGGGATGTTAAATGATATAAATTGTAATTATTTAGTTTTACCTCTTTCTTGTGTCAATGAAAGAATACCCAAAAGACCTCCAAAAAAACAAGAATGCATTTCTAGAAAGAAAAAAAAACCTAATGAGAAGGAGAAGAAGAAGAAGCGATCCCAGCAAACGCAGAGGAGGGGGAAGAGATCTCAACTAGGGTGAGTTAGGATAAACAAATGGGAACCCGCGCGTCTGGCACGCCAGCTAAACTCCGAAGTAAAACGCCTCAGAGGTTCCCCTAATTATTTTTTCCCAAGACACTGGGTTGCTGCTAAATCAACCGAAATTTTGGAAAATTGCTGATCTGTCTGTCATCATCAAAACTGCTGGGTTCAAATATCAGCCACAGCGAAAGACTGTGAATACCGTATATTCACTAACCGCACACGGTATAAGAAAAGAAGGTCCCTCTGGTGATGCATTAACCAATGCATTTATACTGCAGAAATTAAACCACTCGGACACCTACGAAAATTTGATGATTTTTTTTTATTAAACTGCCTAATTAACCATTTTTTTTTCGATAACATAGTACATAGTTCCCCTACAATTTACTATATTTAACATTAATAAATCAAAATGGAGAAAGAACACAGTTACTTTCTTATGGGTTTTCTGGAGGTTTTTTTGTTCTGTCATGGAGATTTGAGGGTGAAAGCCCTCAAACGTCTCTCAGTTGGAGAGATTTTTAGTGCATTGATTCAAAGGGAATTCAGACCAGGACTTGAAAAAACTTTGACATAGAGATGCATACCACTTGGGGAGTTTTGAGTTATCAAGGTTCAACTTCATGTTTGTCGCCCAAAAGGGATTTCGAGTACAATCAAATTTTAGCAAATGGGACACACACACGAGGCAAAAGTGTTCCCATGAAACCATGAAAAAAAAAGAATCTCCCGGAAAATGCCTTTCCTTCAAATTTTGAGTCATTCGCCTTCGTGTGGCAGCAAGAAATCAAGACATTTACCACGTTGCCCCGACAGGAAGTGTTCAAGTGTGAACGGATGAATCACACATCAGCAAATACTGTACTGTACTGTACAGGTTGGTTTGTTTTTTTTCCCTTCTTTTTCTGGAATAAAGTCGCTATCACCACTGCTTTCCTTTTGGGCAAAATTTGGCTTGGGCAGACCGAGTGATTAGAATAGAGGCCTTTGCCGTAATGGCGTTTGAAACGTGTTGGAAAAGTTTTTATAAAGGCGCGGCTGCTCAGTTAACCCGAATCTTCGAAACGCCTTTTTCCAGCTGGTGAATGGATGTAAAACCCCACTAACGATACAAATGGCAAACATGATAAGATCCTGCGATTTTGCCACAGTTCGACACTTTCGTTAAAACGTGCTCAACTGTTGCAAAATAACAAAAAAAAACGTAAATATTCGCAATCGCGGTTTTCGCGTAAATCACGTGAAAGGTACGAAAGTAGGTCTTTCGCGAAGACCAAGTCAATAAAGTCGATGGACCACGTCAATATTTTTCTGTTCATCAGTGCAGAACACAAACTGATTTGAACGAATCGTAATTTCAAGTGAAGAATCATTCTTTTTTCATGTTTGGAAAAATTGGCAAACCTGGTGCTGGCAGCAATCCTCCTCCGTACGTCATGGGTTGAACCAGGTGACAATGTAAAGAGGATGTGTTTTGTCACCGTGAGGAAAACAACTTCGAATGGGGGGGGGGAGCGTCAGAATATTGCCTTGTGGAATTGGCAGAGATTGAGTTACGCCAAAGGCTGGGGGCGGGGGGGGGGGGGGATGATGAGAGCTTCAATCTCCAACTAAAATGGGATACACGGTCCTTAACCCCCTTCTATACTCGCTCCCCATGCAGCTGATACCACTCGAAAATTTCTGGAGGGGTGCGGCTTGGAAATGAATTAATTTTGCAGTACAGTACAGATATTGCAGTACTGGTAGAGGCACAGAAAACATTGTTGGCTGCATTGGTTTTTGGATGTTAATTTTTTCTAAAGCATGGCAGGTTAGCTGTACTGGCAGTTCTGACATTTTCAAAGATGTAGTGGTAGGAGTACATAGCATTAGTGTGGAACTTTGTCAATAGGGTAGTGTAAAAATGTCAATGAAGTTAGCGCTGAAGTTTGGTCAGTACCAATAAAACCCATCAACCTGATGTATCTAACATAGCTCATCTAAAATAATATAACCTAGTCGTCAAAATCCTATCATTTCTTCTTACTAGCAGGTGACGTTTGAAACAGTTGTGTGTTTCTTTTTCTCGTCCATAACCCTTGGGCAGCAGTGCCAGGATTTATCCATGAAATTGTATGCCCCACGGAGTAAAAAAGGTGGACAAAAAGATTAGAAGAGTGTGAAGTCGGGAAAAATCGCAAAATTTTCTTAGCATTCCTGCAGAAAAATTTGCAAGAAAAAAGTGGGAAAATTACTGTTGGGTGGCATTTTTCTGAATTTCTGTTGTAGGGCATTCCTGCTGTAGGATTAGCATTGAGGGATTGCCAGGACAATGACTTTCTTTTTGCAGGATTTCCCCCAACTTTGGCTACTCAGCCAAACCTGCATTTTGGTGACCTTTGGTCAAACTGAAATGCAGAAACCTGAAAAAAAAATCCCAGCACTGCTGTGGCCCTCAAAAGAAGGTTAGATCTGGGTCTGACCAGTCTTATCCAATTTTGGACCTCAAAGTCTATAAAGCTATCCACCTGTCTATGTATATGCGCTCATTGCTTATCAATTGCTTGAAGTCAAAGTACGCTGTTATTCTATCCCCGCTGAAAACAAGAATAAATACTTACATTCTTTTGTAAGAAACTACTAAGGAGTATTGAATTGACAGAACCCCAGTAATAATGATTATAAATCTCCACTTTTGATTAAGTTGTTATACCTAAATTAAAAGTATGATACAACAGTAAAGTTTCAAGTATAAAGACTGAAGAGACGTCTTGAAATCTTTTTATTTATTGAACATCTGATTGAAATTCTGATAACAACCAAACCTAACTTATACAGTAAAGCATAACATAAACTAAACTAATTGATTTAACCTAACTTATTCAACTCATCTATAACAAAGCTTATCATACATAACTGATTTCATCTAGCCTAAGCTAAAGAAAAGAATGTTTAAAAACCCACATGATTTTGACTGATCTCACTCAATGATGCCTAATCTTGCATGACTTGTTCAACATACCCTTGCCTGACTTTTGAAATATTGCTTTGATTTCCCTCTCTTACTTTTGATCTCTCTGCACCCATATGATTAGAATAAGTCTTTTGATCAGATCACACCCGAAGACATAGAGCGGAACGCGCAAGATGACAGAGGAAGCAGGGTTGCCAACGCAACGCGCGCTCCCAGCTGGAGACTCCACCTCACGTAAACATACAATAAGAACTTCCGCATTTTTTCACGATTCTTCATGAAACTTTTTCTCTGCCATGGAAGAGGTCATGAAGTTTCCACACACCAAAAAAAGCGTCCATCTCTACCCGAACCTTCCAATGACCTCAAAAAAAAAAAAAACAAGAAAGATGACCAAGCTGACTCACGTTGGCAGGGATAGGATCCAAGCGCCGACGCTCGCCGCCAGGGGGCGTCCTGGTAGAACGGTTTGCACCGTTGGCAGTCGTCTCCCTCGGTGTTGTGCTGGCAGTCGCAGATGAGTGCTCGTTCCCCGGCTTCGTTGATGCCGTCTATGCACTCCGGGGCATGGCCATTGCACCTACACCTACCGCCGATGGTCAAGTCGGAAATGGCGAAGAAGTAGGACTGCAACACGCTCTGCTTCCCGTACATCTCGTCCCGAAAGGTGTTCATCTTGTCCAGCGTGATCTTGATCTCGGTGGCTGTGACCCATTCCTTGTTGCGAAAGGGGGGAAGGAAAAGGGAGGGAAAGTTGATTACAGGACCAGTTAAATTCCATCGCAACGAATTCCGATAGTGAGACCCCTATAGATGTGGACATTATTGGTGCATCAAGAGTGTCCCTAAGTTGAATTGTCCCAAAGTCGAGTCTTGTTTTCCCATAAACTTACATTATATGATTTTCAAATGGTGTTTTATGGAAGAAATATTATCCGGAATTCCATGAAAAAAATTGTGTTTGACACTTGAATTTGATTCAGTGAATATATTTTCAACCCATTAAGAACACTTGCCCTGAGTGGGGAGCTATTTTTGCTGTGACCCCACAGTAGGTGCACACCAGGTTCACAACTGGAGCATATGGGATATTCTGGGGGTACAAGTGTGCACTCCTGTAGAGGAAATTTTGCTACCATTCCAGGGTTACACTTGGTGCACAAATGTGAAATAACAGGAGCATCACACAAATGCACCAACTGTAACCTTGGAGTAACTTATTTGTTTACAAATGTGACCCTGAGTAATCCTTGTGTGAACACACAATTGGTGCATATGGGGATATGCATGTGCAACAGAAGAACTTTGGTACACTTCAGGTGCACAGCAGGGTCACTGTGTAGAATTACAAACAAATCCCCAGTGTGCACCAATTTCCCCACTCGGGATTATGGAGCATTGAATAGTATGCCACTGTACAGTTCATTGAAATGTTGGTGTCTGTAAAGATAACATCCAAGTCACAAAAAGAGAAGGAAGTCCCTCTGTGCTACAGGAAATTTTTTTTAATTAGCTGAATAGATGGGAAAGTAATGAGAGAAGTACCAAAGAATTTTTCTTACATAGATCTTAGGGTTGGAAATATCTGTTCATTGCAAGTAAGCCTAATAAAGGTCAATTTTCCTAAAATGTATTGGCAATTTTATCATGCAATGTCCTCATGTTGAGTCAGTGTCCATATGTTGGGCCTTTTTTTGTCATTTTGCATTAAAAAATAAATATCCCTATGTTGAATTGTCCCCATGTAGATGTACGTGAAAATGTTCTGTCAGAAAAAAATAAGAGCCACGACTTACTTGACATTAAAAGAATGATGAAATTTGTAAACAATTCATCAAGAAAATCATTCACATTGACTATTCACACAATATTCCTTGACTCAAGAGAACTTGAATCAATTTTATAGAGTCCCTTCAGATTTGACTCGGAAATGAGTTTCAAACTTTCAACTCCTGTATAATACGGTATGTTGAAGGGCCGCTTATTTATAAGGAAAAATCAGTAAATGTGTCCAACATTCTCTCATTTGATAATTTTCCAAAAACAATACGAGGGGTTGTCTCAGTCGGATATTTCTGAAGTAGGCGTGATTGTAAAAAAAAAAGTTTGACATAGCTCTTGGCATTATTCTAAGGTTTCGGGATTTCATCTCCGGACTTTGAAAAAATATCAGTTTACTGCATGATTATAACTTATAAGTGAAAACTTTCCAATTACAGACCGAGTTCTCCGCCCAAGTCACAAGGAGCAAATATTTTTCAGGCCATTTAAATAATGATAAGATAATACAGGCGAACCTTGATAACCCAAACCTCCCAAAGTCTTATACCCCACTAAGACAAATTTTTTTTTCAAATCCCTTGTCTGAATCCCCTTAGAAGCAGTACATTAAAACCCTCTGTAAGTTAAAGGCTTTTCCCCTCGAACTTGGTAAGTTGAATTTTCTGCAGCCTGATGGCTATTATTTTCTTGACAAAAGTAAGAAAACAGCTATAAAAACAGAAATGGATGTGTTTTTTAAAGAAGTGAAAGACTAGATTGCTGGGCAAATGAACCCCTGCCTACAAGTTCAGCATCTGTGACAGGTCCCTAAGACCTCACCACAAATATTGGTTTATAGTAAAATAAACTGTTAAGCACAATTGGCCATTTGTGGACTGAGGGTTTCAAACTCCTCTACGTCTGTGTATATCCAAGTCCACAAATGTTCTCAACCAAAATATGTCACACACAAATGCAGGTCTTATCTCTCCAAAGTTCATAGCAGGATTGAGATTTCTTCTGATGATTTTGCACAGGTCCAGGTCCTCCCCAGTGAAAAGCTTCTCCAAGGCTTTCACTGGGGTGTGACTAATTTTCTGTGTGTATATTTCTCAATAATTCCTTTGATCAATTGATGACTCACTTGATGGAATGATTAATGGAATGATCATTATATTCAGGGTTGATTGTGTTTGGAATTCTTTCAAAATATGTTTTTATTTATGTTAGTATTTTCTGGAATTTGTTTTCTCATACGATGTGGAATTTTGTACTCTGCATTGTACTTTTTGTGCCTGTTGTACCTTGCGCCATGGGCAACGTCTAGTCAACCTGCAACAGCATCCTTCCAACTCATTCAAGAAGCAATTTAAGCCCCAGAATACCACCATTTACAACTTTGGGCAATTTTTCTATGTTTCTCAGAACAAAAGAGCATTGTATTGTAGATCAAAACCTCTATAATTCAAAACCTCCCTAAGGCAAATTTTTTTGCTGGCCCCTTGAAATTCAACTTAGAGGGGTTCAACTGTAGTAAAAATAATTTAAATTTTTATTTTGGAAAAATTATGGATATCAGCTGAATCACGCCCATCATTCAACCACTCTGGAAAAAAGAAGAAAGAAACAAACAGAAACCAAAACGCACTTGTAACTCGTCGCTTTCCTCGAACTTGTGCTTGTTGGGCTGTCCTTCGAGTGTGCCAAAAACGGCGTCCCCGCCGCTCAAAGGCACAATATCCGAGTACGTCGATGTGCACAATGCCCTTGGAGAACCCACAACCAGGCTGGTTAGCTTTTCATCAACGCCGTAGTTGTCCCTGCAGGACGCACTGAAGAAGTGGAACGGAACCCAGGGACTGTCCCTGGAAACCCGTTTGTAGATGGCGAAACTGTCGGGACGAGATGACTGGAACTTGACTGCGATATACACCAGTCTAAACGACTTGCCTGTGAAGACAAAAAAATGGAGAGAGAAAGAGAGAGAGAATGCAGAAGAAAAATTTTTGAGTCATAAATTCCCTCTTATTTGAATTATCTTCGGTATTTGGAACAGGCCGAAGAGGAAAGAATGAAAATGTTTCAGGAAAACCCCCCTGGAGTAATCAAGAACCCAGGGGTGCCCAAATTATTTTCATCAATTTTCCAGAGGTCACCATTTTTAAGGTTCCAAATTTTTTCCTTTTAAAGAAAAAATTCCAAATTTAATTCAGTGTCATGCATTGAATCACAAGCAGAGCCTTATGAACTTTCCGTAGGAACGGGGGGGGGCAATTTGAATCTTTAAATTCATCTTTCAATGCATATATTTTAATTGTGGTGGCTGCCGCAAAGGGCTTTACATGAACTTGTCATGAGCTCCACTATTAATCCAAGGAAATGAGGAAATGGTTTCAGGAAAATTCAAGAAAAAATCTATGTATTCATCAGAAAATATGAGAGGACTTCTTTTAATCATTTGAGAAAACACTTTTGATGTACCATGTGCTTTGTACCAAAGCGGCGTAGCTCCAGCATCCGGCTGCAACCGGACAAGAAAATTTGTTGCATTTCTGAGGCCAGTGAGCCTTGCAAAAATCCCGTTTTGGCAAGAATCACGGAGCCTCACTCAAGGACTAGAAGTGGTCATCACTTCTTTGATTTTCCTGAAATTGGCCAATCCTGAGCCAGTTCCTGACCCATTCCAAGCAACTTGGTTATAAAAACCTTCATTCCTCTTTGAGAGGAGAAGTCAGAAACTAGTGTTAAAGGGCCTTTTCACTTCAATTACCTCATTCAATATTCTGAGCTAACCAACCAATCTTACAATTGACTCTGCCATTACAACCATTCAATTAACAGGCAATTGATGATCTGGGCAATGAGAATGAACTCCTCTGAAAAGAGTTTGAGTTCGAATTCAAAACTTGCATTCTGATGGCTGCACAATTAAATTCCTTTGTCTGGGATCCAATGGACCCATGACACCATGTAAATAATTCCATGAACATGGTGCTGGCATTGAAGATCTCTGTCACGCACTCAACACTTCTCAACACTAGCCCCAACCAAAAAAAGAAAGCTACTACGAACTCTCAAGATAGAAAGAAAACACGTATTGACAAATCAAACTTTAAAAAGAAAACTTCAGGATGCTGAACCTCGCAAGATTTACTCTTTCCAATTACATTACTTTCCCTTCCTTTCTCAAATCATTTCCATTTGAATTCTACGTCAATCTTTGTCTTCGAAAAATGCAGGGAGGTTTTCTTGACTCCGTGAGGTTCGAGTTATGGGGTTTCCTACTTCAGAGATGAACATGCGAATAACACAATCAAGTACATTTATTCCCACATTCAAATTTTTCGCATTCGAGCGATATGTGACTCTCGTAGTAGTTGTAGAAAAGAGGTTCAAGTTGAGGAAGTCCGACTATCTTGAGAGTTCGTCAGTCATAGGCACAAACAAATCCACGAGCCAAAAAAATGTGCAACAGACAAAAAGAATAAGGCATTCAGTAATATTTCGTTATAACTAACTCCTGGTTTCCTAATGAGACTCTTGAATCATTGAGCATGTAGGACTGAAATTTCATGGGAAACGGGTTGAACAATGCTAAAAATTACTTTCACAACAGAAATTTGAACAATTGCCATCATTGACAATTTATTTAGATGAAATAATAAAGAAAACTCGAATCATAAAAAGCAATTCTCTTATTCAAGACCTTCCCTTCCACAAATTTCCTGAAAACAATTATACACATTAAAGTTTCATACTTACTACAATGCTAAATTTTCTGCACAATAAGATTAGCATCTAAATTTTTCAAGTCTTTCAATTGTGCACAAGTTGGTTTTTCCCACTTTGTGACGATTAGTAAATATTTTATATGGCCCCTGCACATATATAATGAAAGAAAAAAATAGTTACACTAAGATCATGGAGAAAAATTAATTTGTTTCAACGAAATTTATGCAACATTCTCCCCATGAAGAAACTGCTAAGACTACGAAAAAAATGCGTCAAGAAAGATTTGTTGCAAAGGAATTTCACTGTACTCTACAGTGAGACCCCGAGATGCGGACATAATTGATGCATCAAGAGTGTCCCTAAGTCAAAATGTCCCTAAGTTGAATCTGGTTTTTCCATACTCTTGCATGATACTCGTATACTTTTCAATTTGTATTTTATGAAAGAAACATTCATCAGAATTCCATGAAAAAAAATTTTCCGCCAATTGAAATTTATTCAGTGAATATCCTTCAACTCAACAGGAGCATTTGGGCATTGAATACTGTACATCTGTATACAGTACATTGTTATGCATCTGTAAAAACAACACTCAAGTCACAATTAAAGAAAGAAGGAAGTCCTTATATGATGGGGGTTGATGTTTTTAATCAGCTGAATGGATGGGAAAAAGAAAGGCAAAATACCAAAGTATTTTTTTTATAGATCTTAGGGTTGGAAATATTTGTTTCTAAAAATGCAACCTGATGAGAGTCAATTTTCCTGACACTTATTGGCAATTTTATCATGTAATGTTCACATGTTGATTCAGTGTCCGCATTTCAGGCATTTTGTATGCCTTTTCTATTGGAAAAAAAAATTCCCTATGTTCAAGCGTCCGCATGTCGAGGTGTCCGCATGTGAGGGTCTCACTGTGTTTGGTTTCTTCCTGACTTTTCCAAAGACAGCAAATTGCTTTTGGATCCTGCTCCTCAAGTTTCTTACACTTAGGAATTTGACGGGAGATTCTTGAGCTGGGTTTGCTGACTTTTTACAAGTTTCCAACGGGATTTGACTTTTATCTAATGAATAGACGGTTCAAAGAACCAAATGAGGTCATCCAAAGCTGCGCGTAAGAGGATCAAGGTCACTTTTCTCCATCGACTTGGTCGATCGACAGACAAGAAACTTGACACCCGTGTCAAGACCGAGAAGATGCTTGGTTCTTTCTCACCACACATCCCATACACTCGCAAACAAAGAAACGAACAAAAAATAAATTTAAGAGCACGAACGCAAACGAATCGTTCAGACCTTTTATAAACATTTATCTTCCGAAATTTGCGTTACGTTTTATACTTTTCTGTACTTCATTGTACAGTATTTGGAATCTCCGGAATTGTGCTGTTCCATCCTTCGTCTGTGCCTCGATCGAGGTTCAAGCAAACGAAGAAAGAGAGACAGCGACTCCTGTCTTTATTTCGTATTGAAGTTTTCAAACATTTAGGATCTTCCAACGTATGATGCTTTATATCAATTGCCAATTAGTAAGAGTATCAGCTGCGATCAATTGCTGATGATACTGAAACGGTACAACAGCAATTGATGCCTTCGGAACCCACAAAAACATCGATGAAAAAATCCCTTCTAAATTTCGTAAAATCCACAAATTCCAAAAAATCGGATACAGTGAGACCCCCACATGCGGACACCTCTAAATGGGGACTATTCAACATAGGGACATTTATTTTTCAATAAAAGAAATCATAAAAAGGCCCAACATAGGGACACTGACTCAACATGACGACATTGCATGATAAAATTGCCAATACATTTTAGAAAAATTGACCTTTATTAGGCTTAATTGCAATGAACAGATATTTCCAACCCTAAGATCCATGTTAGAAAAATTCGTTGGTACTTTTCCCATCATTTTCCATCCATTCAGCTAATTTAAAAAAATTACCTATAGCACAGATGGACTTCCTTCTCTTTTTGTGACTTGGATGTTATTTTTATACAGATGCCAACATTTCAATGATCTGTACAGCAGTATACTATTCAATCCTCCAAATGTTCTTATTGGGTTCAAAAGATATTCACTGAATCAACGTCAAGTGGCAAAAAAAAAATTTCATGGAATTCTGAAGAATATTTCTTCCATAAAACTCCAATTAAAAATCATATAATGTAAGTCTATGGGAAAACAAGACTCAACTTTGGGGCAATTCAACTTAGGGACTCTCTTGATGCAACAATTATGTCCTCATCTGGGGGTCTCACTACTGTAGTTTTTAAGCTTTCATTCATGCCAACTAAAAGAAGAAAAACATTTCAGGAAAGAAGAAAGAAAACGTCTTTAATGCTCGTATGGTGCCAGAATTTTCTTGCATTCTTGGATCACTACTGATGAGTGACGAGCGCAAACAATTTAAATAACTCCCAAATTATTCATGCGATGGTCTAAAAAAAATTAACCTGATTGAATCCTTAAATTTATTTTCAACTTTGACAACTTCCAAACGTATGTTTCATGAAAAAGATGAGCATGTGAGTAAGATATTTAGGTGCATTTATGCCACGAAATGTGAGTATCTATAAGCTGATGATGCTTCCCGTCAAGAAAAAAAAATGCTGGGTTCCTCAAGTCACGGAGTACTAAAGTACTTTATGATCATAAACAGGACATTATGACCTAAATCCAGTACTAAGACATTGGGTTCGAAAAAAGCTCTGATTCACTCTCTGGAACAGTGTTCCCCAACCCATGGTCCGCGGACCAGCGCCGGTCCGCAAACTTATTTTTTTGCCAGTCCGCGGGAAATTTTCTGCAGCAAAATAAATTGAGAAAAAAAGCAATGAAGTCTGTCATCTTCATCTGAAACCTTGGAAAAACAAATGGTAGTTGAAATTATCCAAAGAAGACTTAGGTTGGCTTTTCTCTTAATTACGCTTGAAATGAATTATTTTACTTATTTCAGTCTGAGAAACCTTTCTTCAAGCCCACCTTTCTGATTTTTTTTAAACATTCCACTGTACTCCTGCTTCATTGGATCTCCATTTTTGCAACAAAAAACGCGGAAAATTTTTAAATCCCTGTCATAAAGCTTTCTGCAAAAATCTTACACAATTTTGACATTGCGCAGAAAAGTTTTGGGAAATCTACCCGTGCGTAAAAATGTTTAAGGCAATTTGTTGGTCTGCGGGCACAAAAAGGTTGGGGAACACTGCTCTGTGTTTTTTTTAATGCTGATGAACTAAACCAAAGTTTTCAAACAATGGAGTTTTGAGTTATTGAGGTTCAACTGCATTTTGGATTAATTTCAGAGCTTACTGCGCAGAAAATTGAAATCATTCTCCAAAACCTAATATACGAGGGTTCTAACAAAAATTCTCGGAGTAGCAATGAAAATGGCCTACATTTTGGCGGCTGTGAAGGCGGCTGCTGATGAAAATGGCGGAATTACCCTGGATGACCTGGAGGCAACCTTTGGCATGAATGCCACGTTGATTTCAAGAATTCTGAGGGGAAAGCTGGGCTACAACAAAAAAGGGCGCCTCATTTTTTTAGTGGAGAGCAAAACTCTATATGGATGAATTTTGCAAAAATATTTTTTAAAAATTGTCAAACCGGGCTGATTTTTTTTGTGTGCCAAAGAATATGTTTTGGCTAGAGAATAAATTTTTTTCAGCTCAATTGTATGCCATTTTCATTGCTACTCTGAGAACTTTTGTTAGAACCCTCGTATGTCCCCAATATAAATTGGTAGCAGAGGTTGGTTGCAAATGTTCAACTTTTTGTTTGTCCACCAATCAAGAAAAATAAAGAAGGGAAACCCCAGGCATAAATAAATGACATTTGAGCTGTAACCCTCTTGGCGCTTGCCTGGGGTACCCATAGGGAATTGATTCACTGCCGGCTGCGCGGAGGTGTAAGAAAAAATAAATAGTTGAAAAGTTAAAAAAAATATATACAGTATATATACAGTAATAAATAAAGGTTGGGATGCGTATTGCGTGTTTCCGGTGACCTTTTCATCCCCGTACTTTTATTCGCAGCAGAGCATGACAACGGGGTTCCTGTCTTCTGTTCCCTCTCTATACTGTCTATATGGACGCGGGAGCGGGTTGTTTGATCTGCGACTCAGATCCGGGAGTCGGAACCTGGGACTTCCCGTGTACCCACTTGACCGCTGCATGGGTTCCTTGTGAACCCGTCGTCGGTAACTTGAAGATGTTCGTCTTGAAATACGGGCTGAGGCCTTCCAAAAAAAAAAATATATATATATATAACCCGAATTATTTTGCTGGGGATGGGGGTTTATTTTTTTTTACAACGGGGAACAAATACTGTTGAGCGATAGTCAAATTTTTGTGCGGTTTATTATTATGTTTCTTTTGGATCACCGCCGTTTGGAAGAACGATTTCACAGGCTTTGTTGGAAATTTCTTATTAGTTGGTAGACAGGAAAAATGCGGTAGCTTCAATACTTCTGATACGAAATTTTCTTTGAGCTCTTGTTAAATTTCGTTTGGAAAGCAGAAACTCGAGCATTTTTAAAAAATTGAATTTATGTAATTATTTGCGATTGAAATGCGTGATGATGCGGAAGCACTCCACGCATTTTTCAAGCATGGAAAATTGTTGGTCACATTGTGGAAGTCGTCAACGAATTATTTTTTCAAACATGATTCCATATCTGTTTTGCTTCTGCTATACAAACGTTTTCTTTTTTTTTTGAAGGACTAGTCGTGATAAAGCAGCAGCTTATTCAGATTATTACTTTACTATATGATATTTTTTTTTTACTATCATTCATGAAATGGCTGATGCACCTGATGAAAGACAGGCGGAGAACTTCAAACCCATTTTTCGGGATTTATTTTTCTATGCCTTACAATATTTCATCAATAACCGATGTAAAATCGTTGTTTTAGTAATGCTTTTTAAATGAAAATTTCTTAGTCATCTTTGAATCTCTTTCGTCTTTGGACTTTCGAAATATCGTTTGACAGCGGTTACCCTTTCAAAGCGGGATTAATTTTCGGCGAGAAATCGAGATACAGTGATTTAAACAAAAGAATTTGAATCCGTATTGATTTTTCATTCACCTTTCCTGGTCATGAATATTTTTTTTTATAGACAATGCCTCTTTTTGATCACGGTTTTGTAATCTCATGGATGAATTCTAAAATTTTATATTTTGGGTGAATTTATTCGTGCCATTTTAATATTTCTGATATCGTGAATCACGTCTGAAAAGATGTTTTGAAAAAAGACGAAAACTACGACTTCTTTTACCGATTTTTAAATTTATCAAATAATAGGTGGAATCATTCTACAACGATTTTTCTTTGCATAACGAACTTTCTTGGCCCCACATAATTCCCTTGAGTCTCGTCATGGACTGAGTCATAAATTCTGCAAATGTTTTTATAAATTTCACGAGACACAATTCTTCAATTTTCACCTCCCGACGAGATCCCTGTTTAAAAAAATAAAGGTTTCCATCCTTACATGGAAAAGGGAAGAACAAAAGGAAGAATTAATCAAGTAGGTCACGGAATAATATTTTTTCCTGGAAATGTCTCTCGGTGTCCTGAAGGACAAAAGGGAGAGAACAGTGTTCGGCTTGTTTCCTTTGACCGGTATTTAACCTCGTCTGACAACATCAGCTGACCTTACTCACTCCGTGTGGGACGAAAAAGGTGTGAATGTGCTGTTTAGAGGGGATAACTGCGGGGTCATTGACAGCGAAAAACAATCCAGACCGAGCTTTTCCTGAGCGTGTCTCGCCTCGAATGGCAGAAGAATGATTAAGAGAAATCGGATCTTCATAGTTGATGGCTGATGTTTTTTTTTTTTAACGTGTATTGTTTTTACAGTGCAGTGGACCCTGGGTTAACAAATTCAATTGTTGACCAAAAAGTTTGTTAACAGAATTTGTTTTTTTGATAGACTTCAATGGGGAAGAATTATATTTGTTCCATGGACCCAAAAGACAATTGAAGAGAAATTCCAAAAATACCATCTTTATTGTTGATTGCTGATTTTTAAAAACAACATACGAGGGTTCTAACAAAAGTTCTTGGAGTAGCAGTGAAAATGGCCTACAGTTGACCTGAAGCAAATTTTTTCTTTAGGGAAAACATATTTTTTGGCATATAGAAAATATCAGCCCTGTTTGACAAATTTTTTTGAATTTTTTTCATGATTCACATTGGCAGAGTTTTGCTCTCCACTAAAAAGATGAGGCGCCCTTTTTTTGTTGTAGCCCAGCTTTCCCCTCAGAATTTTTGAAATCAACTCGACATTCTTTCTAAGGGTTGCCACCAGGTCATCCAAGGCAATTCCGCCATTTTCATCAACAGCCGCCTTCACAGCCGCCAAAGTGGCGGCCAATGTGGTGGCTGTGAAGGTGGCTTTTGATGAAAATGGAGGAAATGCCTTGGATGACCTGGTGGCAACCCTTAGAAAGAATGTCGAGTTGATTTCAAAAATTCTGAGGGGAAAGCTGGGCTGCAACAAAAAAAGGGTGCCTTGTCTTTTGAGTGGAGAGTAAAACTCTACCAGGGTGAATTATGAAAAAAATTCGAAAAAATGTTGTCAAACAGGGCTGGTATTTTTTCATGTGCCCAAGAATATGTCTTCCCAAAGAAAAAAAAATTTTCAGGTCAACTGTAAGCCATTTTCATTGCTACTCCAAGAACTTTTGTTAGAACCCTTGTATATTGTTATTACAGTGCCGTGGAATCTTGGTTATCAAACTCAAAGGTTGACCAAAAAGTGTGTTGACAGAATTTGATTTTTCCATAGACTTCAATGGGGAAGAATATAATCTGTTCCCTGAACCCAAAAGACAATTTAACATTGAATATGGGGAATTTCAAGACCAAAAACTATAATCAGAAAAAGTTGTTGCTGTATCTCATATGAGCCCAGCAAGTTTTTACATTGTTATATGGAAATAGCANAGAGAGAGAGAGAGAGAGAGAGAGAGAGAGAGAGAGAGAGAGAGAGAGAGCTTCCTAAACGTTCGGCTGCTTTGACGAAGTTCCTTAGGAAAGGCGCTTGAAAATCTTTTATGTCGGTGTCTTCGTTAATCTTGAAGAATTGCTCATGTGTGGTGTAGAAACATCAAAAGCCAGTTCTTCTTACGAGGTTCCTTTCAAGAAATAATTTTTAAAACCTGTACCGATGATGGAAAAAAAATGCTATAAAAAAGGTTTCAGAGACGCGGTGTGGGGTTCAGATGTTTTTGATGGGGGGTTATATTTGCATGTTTGTAGAAAAATTTTGGGGGGGGGGGGAATTTGAAAAATGGGTTTGTCTTGTTAGGCCATGAATGCCAAGTGGGTTATATATTTTTGAAATCGGTAAAGGTCCAACTGGTCATTTTTTTATCAGCAGTTTTTCTTCTGTTCTTAGATTAGTCTCAATTTTCACTTTCGGCCGTGACAATATATTATCAAATTTGAAATTTGAAAGACATTATTTCTGAAATGCAAAATTATGAAAAGGGAACTTAATTTGAGTGGAGGCAATTCCCTCAGGCCTGAAGAATATGGGTGCCACTCTTTTTTTTTAAATTACAGTACTCTGCTTAGGGAGCCCAAGAAAGTTTGCCAAAGTGGCCCATGTATCCACAAGCCAGAAGTAAAAAAAAATCCAACTGTAAGAATTTGTTTCTGAGTGGTGATCTTAAATGTGCATTGCAGCATGTTGTCAATTGATCTTATTGTAATCACACCAATTGTTAGTCAATGTGACATGGTTTCAAACTCAACTTATAACTGTAACAAAAATTAAAATTTGAATCAAATTGAAGTTGGAAAGACTGTATGAAAGAAATAACTAAATAGTCAACCCCTGTTTAACAGAATTTGTGCAATGGACAAGTCTGTTGGACAAAAAGTCCTTTTGACAAATTCAATTATATAAAAAATTAGAACTTTTAATTTTCAAAACTAATTTTAAACCAACAGAAGTCTGTTTGGCAGATTTTTTCTGTTGGATAGGAGGAAAAACTGCCTGCAGAGCTGGTCTGTTAGGAAAAAAAATCATTTTTTCCTGAGGTCTGTTAAGCGGGGGGCCACTGTTCTGAAAATATATGCATGCCTGAAACTTTCAAATATAAAGCAATGATGAATGTCTGCTGTGCTTTTAAAAATTGTAACTTGTCATAGCTTTTTGAAATTTAAAAGAAAATTGATCGTATGATTTGTGCATTATGAACACAAACATGTCAAAGTAATATATGTGTGAAAGTATATGTTTACCCAAGTAAGACGCACTCGCCATTTAAAAAAATAAAATTTCAGAAAAAAAGTTGCAGGTGTTACTCAAGTAAATGAAGGTTGTCACTGAAATAAATTTCTTCAATTTTACAAATTCAACCTCCTGCTCAATTGGGATCCCAACAAAGCAGGTTCTGGCATCTTTGCAATTCAATTTTAACTAAAGCCAGTTATATTTTTCAGAAAAAGCCAGGATTGTGCCCTGTTTGATCAGGATCCCTTCACTTCGCATCAGAGTCACACGGAGGCGTCTCACATAAAACATCGTAACGCAGTAAATCACTAGACCTAAGAGGGTTTACAATGAAAGAAAATTGCAACAACAACAAAAAACCTCTTTGTCCCCTTCTGTTACCCTTCCAAATTCCATCCATTGCCCTTTGGCTTTGTCTCCACAACCTTGAGAAAACGAAAAGTGAATGAGTGTGTTCGTAAATGTGTGACGGTTGCAGGGTGAGTTTGTTCAAGGTGAATATTTATTATATTTTTTGCAATAGAAAGGAAAATAATCCTGTTCCACTCGCCAACTGGAGTAAGAATAATTTAAGCATTCTGGCTAAAATTCGGAACATTTTTCGACTTGAAAAAATATTTTGTCGACACTGAAAGAATCAAATGTCGATTCTTATGTGTAAAAATAAATCTTTTTGTACTTGGGATTAAATTGTTGGACGTATTTTTTCATTTTGAGAAAAAATAAAATGTTATGTTTACCTGCAGCCATGTTTTGAATACACCTGAGTACAAAATTGAATAAACAGATTGAGTAAAATGGAGTTAGACACGAAGTAAAAATAAGGGTTGAGGGAGAAATTTGTAGTGACGATTACGCGTCTTCCCGGCCATCAAGAGTAATGGAAACTTCTTCAGTTTCTCCGATTTCCAATTTTCTGAACCAATTTTTTGAACTCAAGAAAGAATTATTGCGATTTCCGATATTCCTTTGGGAACATTATTTTGTAATTCTCAGTGCGTTTTTTACTCCTCCTGTGTCAGTGTGTGTGTGTGAATGTTTGAGTACCACATTTGATTGTGCCAAAAAAATTAGTCTGCAATCTAATTTTATAAATAAATACTGCTGTTGATGGGCAACTACGCCTTACTTTAATTATTAAGTACTATATTTACTTGAGTACCATGCGCCCTCAAGTGAGGCGCGCACTGGGGTTTTTCAGTTGGAAATTTGGCTGAAATCTTATCCCCAAGTAAGACACACACCCCAATTTTTAGTGAATCTAAAACCACAAAATTTTCAAAATAAAAACAAAAAATCAACTTTAGACATGAATTGCACAAAAATCTGATCAATTTTCAACTTTTTCAGTACAAAAAAGTGTTTTTGTTACAATTTTTCAAAATTTTTCCATTATAATCAAGTATAATGCACATATAACTTCCTAAAACTTCTTGAAAAATTTGTACCTGCTTATTATGTGCACCCCTTTTTTTCTTCTGAAATATGAGAAAAGAAGGTGCATGTGGTACTTGCGTAAATATGGTATAAATTCCCAGAAATCATTTCCACCTCCTCAAAATTGCAGTGGCACCATAGCATCTTCAACTCAAGATTCTTGACCAATTGAAGGTCTTTT